>JARJDW010008880.1:0-33738 GCA_030264715.1 Adinopsis sp. GC000173 | reverse complement strand
GTAGCGTATATGTATTGAAAGGTCGCATAAAATTGTTGTTGACAGAAACGCTTTGTACGCCGTTGATGATGGCATTCGCGTTCTTCCCGCTCGAAAGATTTCCGCTTTTTTTCTCTTTATTTATTTTGAGTGGCGGATGACGAATGCGCAGCGACGTTCGTTCTAGCTGGCATGGCAGTAGGGAGGCAGGTTGTTGGCCGGAAACTTACAAGTGTTTTGTGTCCTATTACCTGCACTCTTTTATATGGTTCAAGAATCTCGACGACTCCATGTATCCTCTGCGCTTTCGTGAACCGTGACCAAGGGCACTAACATACTTAGACTTAGTTCGTACGAACGTACATAAAACAACGACAATGACGACCAACCGACGTTCCTTTAGCGCCGTTTCCGCCGCGCTCAATGAGAAGTTGTTAAAGTGTTGATCGCATGCGAATCAAATCTAATTCATTTCTTTATTGTATTTGACAATTTCAATTGCAAGAATGTTTATTTTTAATATGAAAACGCATTTTCGAGAACAATATGTTTAGCTTTGATCTTGAACAATTTTACGGTCGCTAAATTAACGCTAAAAGAAATTACAATGGTATTTTAGAATTATTAATCGACATTTTGACCTTCTGCAAATAACATAAAAATGATTGTTGATGGTTTTGGAAGGTGTCACTTGATGCAGGTCTAGTGGCAACTTATCAACATACTTAATTTACTTTGTGAATTATTACATTTAGCACCTTTAAGTGTAAATTATGTTCCAATCAACAACTCGAGGAACATTTTAAATACACGAGATTTGTTATGCTTTGTTCTTATACCATTTTAAACAAAAACAATTTTACGTCTCTATTAAACAATAGTTCAACTATGAACTTGTACAATTACTTTGTTGTTGTGGTTCTATTTGCTCTTTTGTAGTTGTCGACAGGAAATCACAATAAGTTTTACGTTCCGAGAATAGGAATAACATAAAAATCGATTATTGATAAAGTGAATGATCAATATCTTAAATATTTGCCTTCAATTCTATTCTAATTTGTAGTTATCCAAATATACCCAATTTAATTCATAAATCACGGCTAATATGGGGCTCTTTTTTAGTCCAAAAAAATTTCGTTTGTTTATTCATCTTTTAAAAATAATAATACTGCTGTCTACTATTACTATTTAACGTTAAAATCATGCAATTTCCTTTACCCTTTTCTATTTGTTTACAAGAAATTACGATGACCTTTTCCAGTTAAGCAGTATTTTTAGTCACTGGGAATAAAAATAACTGAAAAATCAATTGTTGATAAGGTAGTGTTGTTTTAGAAAATTGATCAACATCAAACGAAACAAATTCATTGCAATTCTAAACTACAAATTTAATTGCATAAAACCCTCAATATTTCTGCAAGAACTAACATGATGATGCTCTTTTAAGCATTTGAGAATCAAAAGAATTTTCGTCGTTTTATTGATTTTAAGAAAAACAAATTAAATATTACTAACATAATTTAAGTTTGAAATCATGCCATTTATTTTGCCATTTTGTAATTGTTCATAAAAAATAATAACATTTTCCGATTAAGCAATATTTTAAAAAAAATACCTAAAAATCGATTGTTGATAAAACTAGCTGCTTAAAAAATTGATCGACACCAAAGGCATCAAATTCATTAGAATTCTATATCACAAATTTAATTACACAAAACCCTCAACAATTTTCCATTTTCTTATTACCTACCTAAATGTATAAAATTTTATTAATACGCTTAGATTAATACCTATTCATTTTGCTCCAACAAAATTTTTCAAGCCAAAAATATCTTTTTAGTAAATTTTAATTGATTTAACTTCGAACTTGCACAATTCCTTTTGTAATCGTGCATTTTATAATTGCCTACATGTAACTAACATGACTTTTTTCGATTAAGTGGCTCTTTCACTTTCTAGGAATAGAAATAACATAAAAATCGATTGTTGGTGTGATCGAGCTCATCAATTTAAACAACTATCTTGAAAAATGGTTTGTATCTCAAACAAATCTATTTAACTTACCAATTTCATAAATTTGTATTAATATTAAACTTTTTCGAATCAATTTTTTTTTGTTTGTTTAATAAATTTTAAAATACTCCTAATAAAACTAGGTGTTAACTTGAACTTGTACAATTACATTACTAATTGGTCTTTTGTAGTTGTTTACAAGAAAATGCAATGACATTTTCACTTTCTGAGAATGGAAACAACATAAAAATCGATTGTTGCAGTGATTGAGCCCATCACCTTAAACAGCTGTCTTAGAAAATGGCTTGTATCCCAAACGAATCAAATTCGTTTCTATTTTAAAACCATTACATTCCTCAAGTTTAATTGCCAGAGCGTTTGTCTTCCAACAAAGCAATTAGAAATGAACAATTTCAATGTTAATTAAAACATTAAATATTCAAAATAGTATCATTAAAAAGGTTTTTTTTATTTAAATACCTTTTGTTAAATTACGAGGTCTAATTAATTAAATTTGTCTCAAAATTATGCTGCACTTTCAAAGCACAACTCCTTGTCCTTATTAAATGCAAACATGTAACTTAAATGTTGTTAGAATTGTAATTATATAACATCTATGCCTTTCAGGAATTAAAAATACAATGGAACCTCAAGATACGAGCGGCTCAACAAAGGAGCTTTTTGGGATATGACAATTAACTGATAAACCATCTGGTTTGAGATACGAGCCGATTGAGTTACTCTGTAACAAAATCGATTGTTGATAGATTCAAGTGTTCGCAGCGTTTGTCTTTTTGAACCAAAAGCTATTAAGTATAAAATTTGAATCTATTTGTATTTCAAAGCCATTGTTAGATTGGACAATTTTAATTAGAAGAACCTTTGCCTTTCAACAAAGTAAATTTGTACAATTTCAAGGTTAATTAAAAACATTTAGGTACATTCTTTAGTCAAAAAAGTAAAGTTAAAATTTGCGTTTCATTTAACTTCCTCTGATTAGTCATTAAATCTTGACTCATATATTTATGTTGTCCTTCCAAAAGTAAGTACATACATGAAGCTCCTTTCCTTGATTAAACACGAAAATAACAATAAATTTATTGAATTTTGTTCTTGTGTAACTTGTCACAATTTGCAATACATATTTTGTATCTAGAATGAATTACAATGTCATTTAATAGATCTAAATTACATGACCTTTTATGAATAAGATTAAAATTGATTATTGATGAGCTGAATCATATCATCCACAAGAACTCGCTATTAAACACTTAGATAATTCAAAATCATTTATATTTTCCCGCCATTATTATGAATGTACTCGTATGTATATCATTACAATTGTAAGAACGTATGACTTTCAACAGTCCAATTTGTTTAATTTGAATGTTGACAAAACCGTTCATTTAATATTCATCATTCAAAATATATCTAATAATAAAATTACATTTTTTGTTTTAATTAATTGATTTTAACTCATACATATCATTTTGTCGGTGCAGGCAACTTGGAGGGTAACGCGAGCTAGCGCTGAACGGGGAGTGTATGTTTCATCTAATTCCTTATGCAGTGCAATAACGAAAACAATGTAGCTAATCATTTTTATGCGTAACTTATCATGAAATTCCGTAATTTTGCAAGTCAAATCAAAAAGTGTGTTATGTAGAATCAGAATTAAGCGAATACTATCATATTCAACAACTCATTACAACACTTGATCATTTTAATAGAGCAAATTTGATTATACAACTTCAATGTTTATTAAAACCACTTACTTAAGCATTATTTGGTATCGAATCTAAATTAAAATATGCATTTTATTTCACATCCTCAGTTTGATCTATAAATTTTGACTCATATGTTGCCCTTGCAATAAATGTTAAACAGGAAAAGTTCTTTTGCTTATTAAAACAAATCTTGCAAAACAATTCACTTAAAAATTATTTGACATCGAGTCTAAACTTCAAATATGCATTTTAACTGATATGTTGTCCTTTCTATAAGTATAATCCAAAAAAAGTTCTCTTCTTTACTAAAATAAATAGGTATCGGAAATGTAACTTTATAGGTATAAATTATAAATAAAATAATAATAAATAGATTATTAATAGATTGAAAGCCTCGCACCGCTCGTCATCACCACATCTGGCAAATTTAAATGCAAGAACGCCTCTTAACAGAGAACTCGTTTTATTCGAAATATAGTAATGTTAAAATTTGCATTTTATGTGACCTTAGTTTGATCAATAAATCTTAACTCATATATGTGTCCCCTTGTAAACAATTGCACATTTAAAGCAATGCTTTTTCTTCCAATGAGCACTACTACATCTCTTTATGAACGAAAACATTGCACATAAAACTTATAGGAGAGTTAAATTTCAACCTTGTGTAATATTATTGTGTCTAAAGATGCAAACTTGAGTTCATTACCATTTAACAACAAATTTCGTTTTCTACAAAAAAAATCACAATGGTATTTCACTATAAAGCGGTATTTTAACATTTTGGGAATTAAAATTAACATAAAAATCGTTTGTTAATAGGATGGGGTTAGTCACCTGCAGTCTTTGAAACTTTTAAATCATGCTAATAATAAAATTAAATAAAACTCTTGGTAGGTTCACAATAACCAATTATACAGATATAGTTCACCAAGTGTATGCAACAGTGGAGTGGAATTGGAAGAGACTGAATGCTGGCTTATTATGACCCAGGAATTTGGATAGAAGAGCGATAGATTACTACTTTATTTATTATCTAAAATAGTCCTACGTTGCAAATGCATGTCTATAAACCAGGAGTGGTCAAACCGCGGCCGGTAACGTAATGTTCTCCAACCCGTGTTAGATTTCCTACGATGCCAATAAAACGTATTTACAATCTGCTCTATTCTAAATATTAATGGTTGTAATCATTTAAATAGCATTATTGGTTGCAATATTATACTGACACTCTTTCTGTGCGCCCCGCGTAATAAAAAAATAAAATTTGGGTTGGACAGACCTACTATAAATGATCGAATATAACAAATTGTTGATAATATTGGAAAAAACACAATTTTTAGAAAGATTAACTGTTGAGGTTCTGGGCGAGCAATGCGATTATTTTATAAGAAGGGTGTGAAGATGCAAAAAGATTCGAAATCACTGTATTGAAATATTAAAATGCCAACAACATTTAAATAAATCTTATCTTAGGAAACTTTAAATACATAGTAAGTACATACAATTCTTCAAGTGCTAATAGCACTCATATAATCACCCAAAGTATGATAATCTAGATAAAATTCTAAACCATTTTTTACGCTAAAATATCACTAAAAATGCCAACAACATTTCAATAAAACTTCTTCTAGCATACTTGTTAAATATATACTACAATTCTTCAACTGCTACTAGCACTCACATAATTATACTCAATGTATGATAATCTAGATAAAATTCTAAACCATTTTTTACGCTAAAATATATATATAATATAAAATTTGAGCGTTTTAATTGCAATTAGAATGTTTTGGTTGCACACAATGAATAGGCAACAAAAGAAGTGTAATTAAAACTCATCATCACGTAATTCGCTTTCACAATATAATGATTAATCAAATTTATATAAAAAAGAGCAACGCAATTAATACGAGCAAGAAGTCGTTTTGGACTTTTTTTACAGCTTTTTAATGTCATATTAATTTAATTTCTAATAATAACTTGTAGGAGTATAATAGAATAATCAACGTTCAGCAAGTCGTTGAAATTTAAGTGTGCATTTTGAATGTAAAGATCATATTACAAAAGTGGTCCAAAAAGTCGTTTCGTTTCTGAGAAAGTGCAGGTAAATTTTCAAAGCCTAAAGGACAGTTTAAGTTTTCGCGTAAAAGATATTTGGTACCATTTTCTATTTAATTGAATTCAATTCAAAAACATATAAATTCTTCTTTTATAGAAAAACCAATTTATTTTTCTTATCAAGCGCTATGTTTTATAGCCTCAACTTCAATCTTTATGAGTAAGATGGCTTTTAGTCTAAAATGTAATAAAAATACCATTAAAAATTAATAAGTATGTCAAATAAAATATATTTTTAGTGCAAGAAAATAATCATTTTTACTTTAACGTATTGTTAGATCGTAGCACAAATTGTTCAAAGTAGCAATAACTTTTTGTTCTTTGATACTTTAACGACATTTTTGCTTCTTTGCACGTTAATGTTCGACAAAGGTATAAAACAAAAGTTAATAAATTCGCAGTTTTCTATTCTATTGCTCTTAAGCTCTGATCTACTTGATATTCCAACAACAATTCATTTTCTGAGTGAACCATTGCATTACCATTGTACTCGATGTTCTAATCTTGATGGAATATCAGTCAAATGTAAATGAATACATCGAAAAAAAAACTAAGGTTTCTAAATAGTGCGTGCAGCACTTTTTAACTATATAGCAATTCAAGCATTCGAGAGTGCGATTGAATTCGCTTAAAAACACAAAACAATCGATTCGAAATAGAAATCGTGGGATTCTTCAAAACGAATTCAAATTGCATCAGGAAAAAGCTTCGCCACCAGTAAACTAACTCTTAAGCCGCTTGCCCATGCAGGTGTTGTTATTTTTCAACCACCATCAAGTCGTCACCCTCATTGCATTTCCGTGAAGACAACCACAACAAGCCAAACAACTACAATATTAATTAAACAACATTTCGATCACTTACCTAAAATGAAAAACCTATAGCTAAATGTAAATAACCTCCATGTATAATCTTCCATATCTTCCAATGAATAAAATCAACAAACGCCTAGCGATTCGTTTTCTAATTACTAATCTATCACATTATTTTGCAGCTGGTTGTGGACGGCATCAAATTATCACCCGCAAGTTCGTTTCGTATATCACTTAAAAATTAAAACATAGCGAAATGGAAAAACGCGCTTGCTTCACGAAACGCACCAACAAATGACTAACTCTCGGATGTTTGTTAATTAGTATCGTGTAATATTGCCAACATAGAAAACTCCACCTTCTCTCGCTCGACCGTTTCTGTTTGTGTTTGTAACAGGTGTGTTTCACCTGCATGCTCACTTCACGCTAACCTATACAACCGATGATTGCTCACACGTGTTTGTTGTTGCCTACATAATTAACAAAATGTATTTTGATTAAATTTTAACATTTTCTTATTCTGAATTTAAAATATATATTTTTAATAACTTATAGACGCGTAATTATAGATTTTTTATGTAATTATAACAAAAATTGATCGGATATACCTCATTAAATAGATGAGATAACTTATCATGTCACAATCCTAATTAAATTATATTTAAAATAGTTTTATATACATGATTATTTTGTACAAACATATATAATTTTAAGAATTTAACAACAATTTTAAAAAATCTTAAAAACACTTATTTCCTTTTCTTAGTTGTTGAATGATACGAACTTAACCGAAACGGAGATGCAAATAAAGTAATCTTAATGAAAAATATGATTATATAAATATTAATATTTGATTTATGTTAAATATGTTGAAATATTAGAATAATGCAGTAAAATATATTAAAATTTGCTTTGTTATAATTAGTTCAAATGACCTTTTGCGTTCGTAAATTTCCGTAGAAGAAATATTTCGATTCTTAAGCAACCAAAGTTGCATAAGTAGATCTGTCAAAAAGTGCATGTCAAAAAATTCGCGTTAGAAAGATATTCTGTAGTAAAATAATGTAAATATCGCCAATTATTTAATAAATAAGGTAAATATATTAGATGCAATTTATATGATTGTTCATCATTGCGTACTTTCAGGTAAAAAATGTCGACGTCACAAACTTTCCTCAATCAAATCTTATTATGGATTCATCCGAAGAACCAGGAACGAAATCTCATCTCGGCTGCATTTCACATGCTCACTATCACCATTCTATCAATGTCGCTGGTAAATCTGGAATGGTTCATCATTCTAGGCGGTGTATGCACGCCATTTCTCACTCTGAGCGAATTCTTTCTCAACTTCGACTTCGACCAGGAAGAGTTCGATTGTCTGACACCACGTATTGTTAATTTGATGCGCGTGATTATCATGCTTACGTTTCTTGCGATCCTTACGAGCTTGCTGGGATTTTTCCTCGACGTGATCGGTAGCAGACGCTACATGTGGTTCTTTGTACGAAAGTATGCGTTAACGAGCACGTGCACAGGTTAGAATATTAACATATAAGTTTTAAAATTTACTCGCAGTAATGAATAAAAGCGCACTAGGGAAGTCAATATAGATTGAAAAAATAAATTTCAATCGTAATTATAGAAGTTCTATGGGTATAGTTCAACAAGTATCTTTAAGATATAAAAAATTGCCGACTATATATTTTACAAGCAGAATATTAAAAATCCACCATAATTCAAAGCATATAAAAAGCAAAAGAGTAGGCGTTAGAATAATTGTAACACATATTGAATTACTTGATCTCTTCAATTAGAATGCATTTTATGATTTACAGCCACTATTATATAAAAAATGGATTTGCCTTTTTTAATGCAGATCCTTCAATTGCATAAATATTAAAAAAAAATTAAAATTGCATGGGAGTTTAACACAGTTCTCCAACAAGAAACATTAAGGCACAGTGCGATCGTATATTATATATTCACTTCCTTATGACGACATAAATATATTATATTGTTTATGTGATTTAAAATATTTTAATTTAAGTTTAATATAACAAAATTAATTAGACATTGTGATGTTTTTTAGTATTATGGATAATGGCGATAATAAGTAGCTGTTACTATGTTGCTGTTCTGTTGGAGGATTCGCTAGGAACATTATATCCGAAGATTGATACAAGCGTGAACTATGGTTATGGATTTTATTTTGTCGCTGCTGCAGGTAAATATTTATTTACTATTTTTATAACCCATGCCTGCGTAAAACACGTATTAAATACTCAATTAGCTTATATGTACGCAAAGTTAAAAACAACTAGGAAAGGGAGAAGCATTTCTAGATATCTGTGTAGAAAATAGAACGGTACTAGTCAATTATCTAGAAATATGAAGGAGCGATGAATGTCGTATGCTGTGCAAATATGTAGAATTTATTCGTAAAAAAGTCATCAGGAAAGAAGTCATTTAAATTTATAATCAAAATTCTACGTTTCAATCTTATTTTCTGAAGAACAACACAGAAACGATTAGAACATTTATTATTGTAAACTATATCACATCGAATTAATAAGTTACAATATCGTTGATTAAAAACTCTTACATTATTATGGTGAAGTTAAATGGCAGAAAACAATTAACTTCACTATTATATTGCAAGTTTCTTTTACCAATTCCATCCTAAAAAAAACTCCATAAACATGGGATCAAATAATTGATCTCGAAACATTGCATTTTGATTTATAAATTAAAGTTAATTTTTTCCTGTTGCTTTTTTTGTTAATCAATTCTACATATTAGAAATTAAGCTGTTCCGATAAGAACATAGTACGAATTATTTTGTTGATACCACTTATATATGTCTGAAATAATAATGTCGATAATGCGTGATATTCAAAACGCTAAAATGTCTGCGTGTTCTACTGCTTTGTCGTAGTCTTATCAATACCGGGAAAGATAGCAGAGCGTTCTCTTTTTAGCACTGAATTTGTTTTTTAATACTCGGAATTTACATGATATTATAGAGGGATGTGTACAAATATCGATCTTTTTTTACGACGAAATCCTGCTAATATCGCATGTTTCTAGCCTCAATCGTCTCTCAAATATGGCACGTGCACTGTCTCGTGCAATCTATTGCCTCGTCTCATTTGAGACTATTTGTACGATTTCTTAAGTTCGTATTACTACTGATATGTTTTGGCTATCTCATTTCCATTGTTAAGTCGGTTAAATCGCTGGTAACACTGATAAAGGCTCTTCATAGTTACCATATTATTGCTATATAGGTGTACACCAAATTACCATTTGGACATCGAGAAAATATCTACGCGATTACTCATTTATTTTAGAATGTGTAAAGGAATTGATAGACACATCCATATTAAACTAAGAGGAAGGGTCAAAAGGAAGATTATTTACATTTGGTGAGAAATGCTAAAAAAATTATAAGATTAATAAGATGTTGCAACTCCAGTAGCATAAATATGTAAGATGGGTTGCATTAATAATAAATTTTCTAATTTGTAAAGTAACCAAATGTAAATATTATTCTTATGTATGTAAAAATTGTACAAATTCGTAATGTAAAATATAGTAGAAATATCTTATCACTGGTACCTGCTCTTCCAATCTTAATACCACTGATAAGAAATATTGTGTTTGTGAATATTATTCCTTTCGAACCTTTTTCTTGATGCATTGTGTTTTATTTTTTATTTTTTAGGGTTATTTGTATATTTTATCAATTCCCTTACATATACATAACTTTAAAATAACTTAAATTAAATTAAACAGGACTAAAATTTTATGCAATTTATTAAAACGCAAGAAAGTTTAATTTAAAATTGAACCATTTTCATATTTTAAAAAAAAAATTTCTTATTACTTTTCGTTATCAATTTGATTACAAAACGCAACAATTGCAACAAAAAGTTTTAGAGAATCAATCAATAATGCTATAGTTTACTGAAACTTGAGGCAAAAGTGCATAGTTTTACTTGGTCTGAAAAGTTTCCGACCCTGACATGAAGATGGTGTCACTCGTCATCAAGGTCTAGGAAACTGTTGAGAGGATACACACAAAATTTCAGCCATTTTAGACGCGCAGTGGTTGGTTTATTATCGTTTAAGTGAACCAAAGTGATTTTGTCTGAAAATGGAAAAAGCTGAATATCGAGCTGTTATTAAATACTTGGTGTTGAAAGGCAATAAGGCTACGCAAATAAAAGATGAGTTGCACGATGTGTACGGGGATGCTGCACCATCATTTAGCACAATAAAATTTTGGGTAGCCGAATTTAAGCGAGGACGTACCAGTGTGACTGACGATGATCGTTCAGGGCGTCCAAAAACCGCAACCACTGGAGATAATATAGTTCTGCTTCACCAAATGGTACTGGACGATCGTCGATTGAAAGTGCGGGAGATCGCAGAGGCGATGAATATATCGAAAGAACGTGTTTGTCATATATTAAATAATGATTTGGATATGAAAAAGGTGTGGGCGCGTTGGATGCCGCGTTCGTTAACGTCAGACGAAAAACGCGTACGAACGCTGGCTTGCATGGCTTTATTGGAACAGTTAAGACGTAATCAAGATGACTTTTGGCGACGATTGGTTACGGTCGGTGAAACTTGGATACATTACAGCTCACAACCAAAAAAGCCGTCAAAGGGAGCATCAGCACCAAAAAAGGCAAAGACTGTTTCTTCGCCTGGGAAAATGATGATCACAGTTTTCTGGGACAGTAGTGGAGTTATCCTTATCGACTATCTTGAAAGTGAAAAACCTACCACAGGAGATTATTATGCATCGCTACTCGACAAGCTCAAGAAAGAAATTATAGAGAAACGTCCGCATTTGAAAAAGAAAAAAGCAGTTTTGTTCCATCAAGACGATATGCCATCTCACATTTCTATGGCAGCCCGAGCGAAAGTCGACGAATTGCAATTTGAATTACTTGATCATCCACCTCACTCGCCAGATTTAGTTCCCAGCGATTTTTTTCTGTTCCCTAAGTTAAAAAATGCGCTCGGAGGAAAGAGAGAGTCGAAAGAGGAAGCCATCGCCTTCATCGACAGTTACTTTGCAGCGAAAGACCCCGAATACTATTTAGATGGGTTGAAAAAATGGGAGCAGAACTGGGAGTGGTGTAAAGACTTAAAAGGAGAATATGTGAATGAGATTATAAAGTATGAGGATAATAAAAAGTAGTTTGAACAAAAAATGTCTTTTATTATTGTTATGGCGTCTCATCGCGTGCATATTCACGATTTTTTTAAATTTATCTTTATCTATACTCAAACCAACGGAAATAATGAGGTAAATTACAATATCATTTAATTCCAACAATGATAATGTCGCGGAGAGTGAGTTTTCTAAGAACAAAGTCTTGTGAGGAGTCACTTTTTTCTGAAAGAATTGCGTTATCGATCTAAGCGAGAGGATTATATTGTTGATATAATAATCCATAATGTTCATTGCTATGTCATGTTTAAAAATTACGTATCTTATGAGATACTCTATCGTCCCCTTTATGGCAAAACCACAGAGAAGTGAATCGAGAAAACAATTATTTATTTTGACTGAAAGAGCTATTTGAATATATTTTTTTGATTTTTACTTTAACCCAAAACCACGAATGTGATAATAATAACGTATTACAAATTACAATTAAAAAGCTGTGTTTTCGATAGAGGTGAGATGATTATATTGTTTAATATTTCAGCGTATCCTTCCGAGTTTGCCTAAAAACTGACGCGTTATAAAAATGAAATTTTAGAAAACATACTCGTTGCAAACATGCCAATATCGGGAGGTTGACTAAAAATTGTTTATTCTGATAATCACGATAAAAGAAATATTTGCTATAAGGAATAAAATTTGCAACATTTTACTTTTATATTTTTCTTATGATTGCGTCTCAAAAACCAAGCCACATTTGTAATTCTTGCATACGAAGGACGATAGTTTTGTATTTAATTCGTACAGACATTGAGGAGAGAATAACAATTATTTTGTAACCAAAAAGGGACGAAACAGCAAAAATGTTGGAAAACACTGCTACACTACTAATATATCGTATTATTTGATTTCTCATCAATAGGGAAATATTCTGTGAACACGTACAATAATGTACAATACGATTTAACACTGTATGGTACAATATATATATATCCCTGTGTTGCACTTTAAATTAGTTATAGAGGTTTTTGTTTTGACTAAAACGCTGCGAAAGCTTCATTCCCAATCACTTTTCGTAATTAGTGTGATTCCGAGTTTATTAAGAATGAAACTACGCTAGAAAATACAATTGCACAATAATGAAGTTACAAAGCGTATTTATTGATCGAAAGGTTCATTATGCAATATTAATTTATTTTTAGGAGCAACATCCGTGATTGGAACGTTCTGTACGCTGATTCTCATGCACACTACACAATCAGAGATATATACGAACGATGATTGCTTGCTGGATGGATTCGACGATGGCTTTGAGGGTTTCAACACTCCAATTCCGCCGCCGCCGTACAATATTCCCCCACCTCCTTATCAACCTTAAGAGAAAAAACTACCAAGAAAAACACGAACAAAGATTCTATTTTATTATTAGGTCGGAAACTAAACATTAGAGATTAGTTAGATTTTAGGTGATGAACGAGGAAACTCGAAACTCTATTTTTCAAACATGTGGATGTGAGGAAAAAATCAACTGTTGGGTTAATCATCGCTTTGTTATTAGTGCCTTTTTATCAAAGAAAAAAACCAAGAAAATACAAAGACGACAAAACTGATTTCTAAGGGATAATAAACATAACTTAATGCGCAAGATATTAAATATTAAATGTAAGCAGAGATATAATTGACAAATGATGCTATATTTAAATGAAGAGGATATTTTATCAATATGTTTATAGCTTCTACGTATTAGTTGATTTCTGATGCACAATTTTCTCAAACGACGTGTATCTTACATTATTTTTTCTATTGTACTTTATTAATCAAACAATTAGATAATTAAATTAGACCAATCACTAGCTTTTATACAAATATTTTCTTTACTAAACTAAACGTTCGGGCATAAAATGTTTAATATTAAATTGTGCACCAGAAACGTTAGAAATATCATTGAATTCTACCATTTTGAAATATATGCTGATAAATGTTAGGTAATTCTTCCCTGAATTAATTAGTTTATTATTGATACTGACGTTTGGTGAATTAATTACCATTATCTTTGAATTTTTTATATTTTAAAAGTTTGAACACAAATTAATTTGTGATTGTGATATTAGAGTGAATATTGTTTTTCTAGTCGCAAACAAATAGGAAAATATGCTTAATTTAATTTAGTATTTTTAGTATTTACTCGAAACTTGTATGTGCACGATACACAAAAACATTTATTTAGTATTTTTGTTCAAAGAAGTTTTTGAAGTGATTATTTTCTGTTACACTGTATAGTTTTCATTATTGCTACATTGCACTTATTATTTCAATTTGAATCTAATTATGCAACAATCGACCAAGCGATTCCAAGCAGACTTTACAGGGATGTCGCTTAATTTAAAGTATTTAATTTATATTTGCACATTGTTTTCAGTCTAGGAATTAACATACGTTGTAGTTCATGTCTTAGTGCAACAAATAGCATTTAAAAGTCATTTAGGCAAAAAATATCACTTGGTTGCTTGTTGCATAACTAGATCCATTTGTTTAATCACTTTAAACTTTGATGAAGTCGCCAAAGAAATTTTAAAAAACAAATTAGTTGCTATTTCATTAAGTTTCTTTTTATTTATTATATAATATAATATTATTGTATTGTACTTGTTTGTTATACAAATAGGTGTAAAGAATATTTGTGATTTATTAATGTATTACCCACAATTTCATTGTAAATAAAGAAGAATCCAGTTTTCTGTTATCCACTCTATAAACAATTTATTGAAACTCAAACCAAAGTGGCAAATATTCATCATATTGAGATTACCTCCAAGCCTGAAGATGCTTACAAAAGGTATAGCTGCCAAAACATTATTATTGTGATTCTAAATCGAAGTTTGGTTTTACTTTTTCCTTAATATTACCTTCATTAGGATCAAGAGTGAACGTTTGGCGAAATTTTATTGAAAATGTGTGAAAACTAAGGATTTTATAATTTGATGTTTTTAGCAATTTTTCTTCGTAGAGCGACTTTCTTCAAAGATTTATGATAAATAGTGAAAAATCAGAAAATAGAGTTTCTCTTAAATATCAAATTTTACCCAAATTTTTCACAACATAAATTCCACTACAATTCAATATCTTCCAAGTTTATGTCCATGTATAAATTACGGATATGTAATCATACAAAGAGCAAGAAGTAGGAAGGGTAGGAAGCGAAGGAAAAGTAGTGCAATTGAAAGTAGTTCACATGCAAAATTAGTTCAAATAGCAACAACTTGTCAAAGTAATTGACAAACAAATATCAGAGATTAAAAATCTAAAAATATCAACATTTCAACAATCCAACACAAATAAACAATGCTTATTAAGAACCACATCACGCAACAATAGTACGGTGCACAAAATCATGGAGAATTCAGCGTTGAATAAGGTTAGAATTTCAGCATATGTAATATTTAGGTCAAATTATACAATTGCAATTTTTCAGGCGCATCAGCAGCATCGCAAGGCCGAAAGCCATCTGAAACATCGTCGTTTCAACGAGGCGATCGAGTGCCATAAGAATGCCGCCGAATTTCTTAAGCAATCATTGAAGAATACGGAAAATCCGAAAGCGTTGGAATCAATCAGGCTGCAGATCGATTTCCATCAGAAGCAGGGCGAAATGTTGTTGATCAAACAGCAATACTACGAGAATTACAAGCGAATGGCCGAGAATAATAACGATAAAACGCTGCAGGTCGCTATTTATTCGACAATCGAGGCTCAAGATTCGTTGCTCGAATTTTTGATTAAAAATAAGGAAATTAAAGGTGCATACTTATAATGATAGTTAATTTAAGTTATAGTTTACCTAAACATATTGAAAGTCATAGGTTTTTAAAAATAATTGTTAATGATATTTTCGTCAGGTGAAACTATTCTATTCATTTGCGAAGTAGTTTTATGAGTTGTATGCAAATTTGGCTTGAGAATAACTCTAGCATGCCAGAATTTTGATATATTTTAATCTGGCTCGTTTTGGTTCTAGTTGGAGTAGACAATAGCTTTGTTTTTTATTCCACTGCACATGAACATAAATTCAAGCACTTTTCTGAATGGTTCTGATCATAAATGAACAGGTCATTAAATTTTTTGGTTAGATTAACTGTTGACAATTAAGTTGTGCATTGCATGTGCGTTAATTGATTGCCCTTCTGTAATACATTTGGTGCATTTGGAGCAAACATGTAAATGTAAATGTCCAATTTAAGTGCATATATATGCACAAAATGTAGTTATCAGAACGCAATGCTACATTGCACAATTCTCGAATGTGTGCACGATGTTCATGAACATTGTAGAACTCTGCAAGAACCAGTAGAATAATGAACGCCTTTCAAAGTGCCAAATTGCCCAAATTATGCCTGTTCATGAACATTTTGGAAGAAAAAACAAAGCTAATATCGCTGACAAGAACAGAATAAAGTACAGTGAAATGTTATATAAAAATTACCTTTTAATAGTTTTAACTATTTTTCACGAATATGCAACGAATTTAATTTGCCACTGCGTTCAGAAAATAAAATATAGGTAAAATCTACCTTCTAACAGCGAACAAATTTCCTTAAAACTATCTAAAAAATTTCATGTAGTATGCAATAATGTAACAGTCAGTTGTAGGCACTAGTAAGGCATAATTTGGAGCAAAAACATTTAGCTGTCGCTGAACTAGGGGGTGAAGCGTAATTTTGGAAAACAACACTGAAAGTTTTCTTTATTTGAAGAGTTTCTTTGACAGACCTCGAGTTTGAAGTAGGGAGAACTAATTTACGAGCGTTTAATGCAGACGTGATGTGAAATATCGATGTATAGATGCATCCTTTCTCCTTACTCTAGACTAGATCTGTCGAAGAAAATCTTAAAACTAAAAACCCAAAACTCAAAATGAGCACTTTATCTCTAGTTTGTAGCTATCATCACCATTCTAAAATTATAAAGTTTTACACCTGCTGCACCTCCTAATGAGGCTTAAATAAATGTTTTTCTACAATTAATTTAAAGGAAGTTTGCCTATTGCAGGTCATTTTTTTTTAATTTACATGCTTTTACTATTTGTAGGTTTTTCCGATTCGGATTCGTTGAAATCGTGCGAAACAACGGACACGGACGAAAAGGCATCATCCAGTTTAGATTTCGTCGATCACGTATCAGCACCGTTAGCGGGTACAAAACATCCCAAAGACGATCAGACGGTGATCGAAGAATTGCGCACGTTGAACGAACAACTGCACGGTTTGGTGTCGCAGCTGGTTGAACAATTAGATGCAAGCAGTCGGGAGGTGGACGCGCTCAAAGGACGAATCAGACAGCTGGAAGGCGAGAGAAGTAAAGGTTGCTAAAACTATTATTGAATTTATCACGCAATGTAATTAATAAGTGTATTGCTTAGCTCAAACACAAACTAAAACGACGAATTCATCGTTGAACAATTTGAAAGTAAATCATCAGGCGCAAACCGATTCATCCGGCGCCACATCACCGTTTGTCTTCTCGCCGTGCAGCGAATTTCCGTCGGGCGATGCGAACTTCAACAATTTCAACTCGAACATGAACGATTTGCACAAACTGCCGGTGTTGGCGCCGCTCGAAATGCCGCCCACGCTCGATCTGATGAACTTTACGTTGAATAAAAACGTCACCAACACGTCGACGAACAGTTTGGGCAAGATTTGAATCACACACTTAGCGGAAGAGTGAATGTTTTCGAAAGTTGACTTGTTCAAACATTGAAACACTTGATATTATCCAATATTGTTGTGGATTCATTCAACAAATTAATCACACAGTTTTATTTTTCGGTAGAAGTTTCATTTATACACACATTGCTGTCGTTTTTTCTTTTTACTTTAATATTTCGAAACGGAATTTACATTTTTATTTTACAACTTTCGAATGAATCGCTTTGGTAAAGTTTTAATCTTAAGATAAATGCAACATTATACATTGTAAATATTCAAATAATTTTAATTTATATTCTGTATAATATATATTTAATTTTTAATAAAGTGTTAAGAAAAAATGATAACGTTCAAATGTTAAGAAAGTTTATCACGCCAAATCAAACTTACAAAATGGTATACATATAGTATTTAAAATTTTTCTAGTGTTTTTTTTTAAATTTTGACCAATTATAATGAAAAGCGATAAAAAATTATGAAAAAATTGACAGACAACATTTCCACGCAAATATAAGATTTTCCTCGTAATTTTTAGTGTCCAACTTACTTTGCCCAATGCATTCGATCCTAAGTGGTCTGAACTAGATGTGCATTTTCTTTTTAATTATCTGGCATCTTATAAAAGACTTTCTACTAGTCTGCTAAAAAGTATACTTGGGCATACTGAAAGTATAACAGATTGATTTCAAGATACTACATCGCATTTGTCGTACGAAACTCAACTTGCAGGCTATTTTGTAAATTGAGTTGTATAACTTATATTTTCTTCAAACCATAGATTTATCTTAAATCATCACTACCTAAAAGATGGTTGGGTGGATGTCATGGAAATAGGTAGAAGTAGGTAGAAGTGGAATCTAAAGATAAAAAGAATGTATGCTCTTTGGTAGAATCTATATAATCTACCTGTTAAATATTTAAAACGTTTAGGACTACAGTGATGACGTCTCAAACTCAATTCGAACGCTATTAAATAAAACTAAACCTTTGTAGAAAATAAAAACTTATGCACAAAACAGTGATATAAAACATAATCATATAGAAACGTATAGCCGCAAACTATTACCTCCAGAGTTAAAGTGATTATGACTCGTAATGGTGTTATCAATCATAATCACATAGAAAACCATAAGTGGAAATTGACACCGCAAGTGTTAGAAAAAGTTGTTTTATAATATTTTTCGTGTAATGTATAATACCAATTAGATTCTTACGGATATTAGACATATAAAATGTTGTGTTTTAGTTTTATAAAAATCAGCAAGTGCTTTCTAGATGATCACAACCTATTGACAAACTAACAATAATATTTTTATACACTACCAGAAGTAAATAATTAAATATTCAATTTATTGAATACTATAATGCTGCAGCAATAGGCAGCAGAAAGCTTTTTTCTGCAATCTATTAAATTTATTAAAAATAATTTTTTGTGAATTGTTTGGTTTTTGTATTTTAGATGCAGTTCCTAGTATATTTCCTTTTCCTAGAAGTAAACACCGCAAATATTGGTGCCATAAAATTGAAAAGACTGCAGATCATAGAATAGAAACGATAGAAATAGATAATGTGGCAAATTCGTTCTCATCAATCGACGAAGCATTCAGTAAAATTGATAATTTTGAGGAAGGCTGGGTAAAAGTTAAAGGAAAATTTAATATATGTTTTGTTTACTTACGATTAGACGAATCATCAGAGGAAAATCCACATATAGCAATAAATGTGTATTTAAATAAAAAGCTTCAAGTAAACATTTTTAATATTTAATTTTCTGATGTGAGTCAGTGATATAAGGATATTATTAAAAATATTAGCAGAGTGCAAGATGTTCTTATTAAGTTTTAAAACTATTGAAATATATTAGTGAATATATGAAGTATTATTAATCTTCCTGTTTGCCTTACGTGGACTACTTACAATTCTACACATATAACTAACTACTACAGTAAGATATTTTGGACCTCATCTGATGAAAAAAGTGCTAAGTATACTATAATTTGAGGGGGACTTTGCTATCCCATTCAAAGTATCATCAAAATTATTGATTCGTTTATTTTAATTTGCTGCAGTATTTATTGCGGAAAGAAGATGTAAATTTTCAAGTATTAGGGAGAGAGAAAAGTAAGTTATTTTCGCATATTGGCGTATTTTTTACCGTTCTTCATCTCATTGTGAACTGCCAATCCTTTTCAAATACATTGTAAAGTTAAAAGAGCTGCTTTACTTCTAAACAATTACATATTACATTTTTGTGTTGAATGAAATAATTTACAATTATTCCCGAATTTTAATTCGAATTAGGCAATTATTGTTACGTTGGTGCCCGTCTCCTTGCCTATAGATTCGTTTACAGTTGAATGGGTTGCCGCCCCATAGTAACTGCGCAGATCATACAAAATTTATTTTTGCAAAAGACATCATTTATTTGGTCAACGTATATAATACTAATTGTAAGCAATGAAAACTCTCCCAATAAAATTATGTATTTACTCTAATTTGGGTTATGATATACAATCATAGACATACGTTTTTCATTACCATGCACAATTCTGTCAAGTGAGATTGAACTGTCAAGCTCGTCAAGCTATTTATAATTGCACTGCGAATGACATCAATTTCGTCTTAGTCAACATTCAACAATAAATTCTCAACCTCCAAATTGATTTTAGAAAATGAATCGTTTATTCGGCAAAGCAAAACCGAAAGAACCAGGCCCGAGCATAAATGACTGCATTGCAAATGTGAGTAGTATTAAATTGCGCAACATTCTATTACTAATACTATACAATCTGCAGGTGGATGCAAGGGCAGATAATATCGAAAAGAAAATCGCCACACTGGAGAATGATCTACGCAAATTCAAAGATCAAATATCGAAAATGCGTGAAGGTCCGGCGAAGAATGCGGTGAAGGCGAAGGCAATGCGAGTACTGAAACAAAAAAAAATGTATGAACAACAATTGGATAACTTGCGAGGACAGTCGTTTAATATGGAACAAGCCAACTATGCGCATCAAACATTAAAAGACACACATGCTACGGTCGTAGCGATGAAAGATGGAATGAATCAAATGAAGAAAGAATTTAAAAAGATCAATATTGAGGAGATCGATGTATATTTCAAAGCAATTGCAAAATACAAAGAAATATTGTTTAATTTATTATTGTAGGACGTGCAAGATGAGATGGCCGATCTACTTGAGCAAGCTGATGAAGTCCAAGACGCATTAGGTCGTAATTACAACATGGAAGAAATCGATGATGATGAATTGGCGGCGGAGTTAGATGCACTAGGCGATGAAATTGCACTGGATGATGATGCTAGTTATTTAGACGATGTATTGAAGGCGCCGGAAGCTCCTAGCACTAAACCAGAAGCAGCAGATGTTACACGAAATAAGGTAGAAAACTCGGATGATCTTTTAATCAAATTTATATTTTTGATGCGATTAACATTTGCAGGAGGGCATTGCTGTGGATGAATTTGGATTACCTCAAATACCGAATTAAAAATACGATACTTGCACAAACGTAAATATTGCTTAAAATTCACAATGCAAATTAATATAATATACATAATAATATGTGAGGATTTATACAAAAATATACTTTTAAGTATTAGAATTTAAATTATACTATTAGATAAAGGTAATAAATTGTAAATATAAGTTACCAATTTCACATTAATAAATAAATATAATTTTGATTAGTAATTATGTTTATAACTCATTGTGAATTGTAAGTTTAAACTATTTCAGTTATCTTTAGGAACTTTCCCAATTAGAATCAATCATTGTCGAACAATCCAAGGTTTTGGAGATTATATTTTTATGTTTTTATACAAATATGTAATTGGAATCATTTCAGATAAAAACAGGCCTGTGATTAGTATGATAAATACAAAACTTTATGTAATAATATTGATGCGCTCTTCTCCTAGACACATTGATGGCTAATTAAAACAATATTTACAGAATCTAACGCGGGCCGATTTCGTATTCTTTAAAAATAAATGGTAAAGAGCTTATACTTGAGTATAACGTTGTTCATTAAGGATTGTGATTGATTCAAAATTTGGGTATTTAAATTAAACTTGTCAAAAAAATCCAAAATCGTTCCACGATCATTTGTATTCTTTAAATTTGGAATGTAGTTGAGTTGTTTTATATACGTTAGTCAAAAAGTAATATCAAGACAGCACCTAGCTAGGCCAGATTTCAAGTTCTTTAATAGTAAATGGTAAAGAACGTCTAAAGAAGTTTTTCTTTAATTTAAAATGACTGATTTATGAAAAAGTTGCGCGTTTAAAAATTCAGATTATCCCAAAATACCCAGAAGCGTTTCATGTTATCAAATATGGAGTAGTTTTGTTTTCTTCAAATTAGAAATGATTTTGAATTGTTTTATATTTTTACTCAAAATAATATTTACCAGCCCTAACGTTGCTAGATTTCAAGTTCTTCAATTATAAATGGTAAAGAACTTAGTTTAAAATTGTTCCTTAAGTATGGTTGATTTATCAAAAATTTGCGCGTTTAAATATTTAAACTGCTCCAAAATGAATCTAATCATTTCACATTAATACATATAAAGTTATTTTGTTTTCGTTGAATCTGAGATGTTTTTGATGTGTTCTGTAATTCATTCTTGTGATACCTTACCAGTTTTGCTAGATAAAATGCGTTCTAGTAGCCACATTCAATGTTGAATACACCAGATAGATTAAAAAGGTTTTCATATTCACTACATTGGTGCAAAATGCGAGTAATAATATAAATAAATCGTTCTAACTTAATATTAATTTAAAATTAATTGATTTCTCATAAATAGACCTGCAATTGGTTGCTAGAATATAGCAACGACTTACGTCTTTCCAGTCAGTCAGTTAACTGACATCGTCTTATAATTTTGTTTTAAGTTCGAGTTATTATTTATTTATACGGATTTGATCTGTGCTTATTTATCATGGAGGATCTATTAAACTTGCCGGCCGATCCACCAAAAATGCGCAGCATTTGTCCACAATGCGAGTTAGTATCAATCAAATCAGTTAAAATACTAATCAATCTCTCATGAATTTTTAGACGACCGACGGTTGTATGTTGGTGCAAATCGTTACCAACAACACGTTTACAACCAAACAGCCGAGTTATTCTCCTCCAACATCCTGCCGAAGAAAAACGCTCGCTACGAACCGCACCAATGCTCACATTGGGCCTTAGCCCCGGCAAATGTATGATATTCAAAGGCAAACGCTTTCCCGGTCACAACGAACAATTGCAAAAGATACTCCAAGAGGACAATACTATACTATGCTATCCGAGCAAAAACGCAATCAGCCTGAACGATCTAACAATCAACAATACAGTGTCTTATAATATTGTCTTGATCGATGGCACGTGGCCGCAGGCGAAAGCAATATTTACCGCTAGTCCACAGTTGCATCGTATCAAGCAAGTGAAAATCATCAGCAATACGTCGAGTAGTTATCTAATTCGTACACAACCAACAGATAGTTGCCTTAGCACGCTGGAAACAGCGGCAGTGATTTTATCACATCTCGAAAACAATAATATTTATACGGAGACCTTGTTGAAGCCGTTGCGAACGTTGTGCGATTATCAATTGGAGAATGGAGCCGTTTCACATCAAAGCAAGGAATTTCGTATCAAGAATAACACGTATCCGAAATTAATTGGAAAGCGTCTCAATAAAATACTAAGAAGTACGGAAAGTAACGCACAGACAGAGAATAGTTGATATTATGTATTATAAAAATGCAATAAATTAGAGATATAATAATGTGCTGTTGCATTTTCTATTTCACTATCAATAGTTAATTTAATATAAATGATTATATTTTAAGGATGTGGTGAGTCGATTATACTGTAGTAGAAAAATGCACACAAACGTCTCAATTCTGCTACAAATTTCCGTTTTCATCGTTTTAGATTTAATTTTGTCGAATTATGATATGAAGCTTTGAAACATCCAGAATAGAAAGAAATATGAATTAGTTGTAAGGTTTACAGCCTTAAGCTTTGACGGCAAATTTTAAGAAAAACAAGCAACCAATCTTCATTTGCTGAAGAGAAAATTACTACTTATCAGAAACACTAGTAGATAAGCTAAATTTCATACTCAAGAATGTAGCTATATTGAGACTATACTAACTATTAATTAAGAAAAAAGATATGATAATATATATAAAATTATATTAGTGCACTTTCATTATAGAATAGAGGTCGATATCATTTTTAGTGTCTGAGAAAATTTTCTTGAAAGTTCAAATATATGGATTCTCTGTCAGCCATGTTTAATAGAACTTGAAGATATAATACATTAGCATTTTGAAAATATAGTGGAACCTCGAGATACGAACAGGTCAATATATCATCTTTTTGAGCAATGTTGGATTAAAAAAGATCGATGTTCTATATAATAATAAACTATATTAATATGTGAGCATGTATACCATATGGAACAAAAAAAGGACAGACCGGTAGGAAGTATCGATAAGGGTTAAGGATGTATGCTGCCTAGTGCCTATGGTGCTCATTGATACTTACTGGTGCTGATATGTTATGATCGATAACCGCAACGTTGGATGTTTGTGAATAATTGGCAAATAAATTTTTCATTGAAAAGCGATTAATTTGGTTTAACCGAGTACAAAATAAATCAATTTAGTATCATGTGACTTTGCACTATTATCAAAGGTTAAAATGAAGTTGAAAGAAGATTTTTTTTAATGCCATTAAGGGTCGGCGCGTAACTTAGAAGCAATATTGAAAGATGGGCTCGAAAAGGCATTTAAATCGTCATTAAGGTGCCGCAAAAAGTGTATAGAATTAAAAGGAGAATATTTTCAATAAAGAAAAAGAGATTTAAGAAACTTGTTTATAGTTTCATCATTCCAGTTTTTATCTAATTATTCTGGCCACAAATCTTTAAAATAGTACTTTATCTTGCTGCTGTCATATACTCATATACAACGTGTTCAGAATTATTAATTACACTATCGTTTTCTAAATAAAGGGGTGTTGCCGGACTTAAAAGTACCAGCTGTATCTCCGCTGTCTAAAATCAAAAATGCGTACAAATCACAGGCTAGACATAAAATGTTGTGATCTTTCCGAATTTCAATTAAAAAGTGGGGGGTTCTATTTAAAAAAACGAAATTGACCATCGGCAGACCATGATGGACACTTTCAAGTACAAAGTGCATATCACCATCAGATGCGTTTTAAAAAATAATATCGACCTACGTATTCAGAATTTTTATTTAAACCATCGTTTNCGCGTCCACACATTATCGCTGAATTAATCGCATTATATATACGGTATGTAAAGCATTTCATTTAAAACATTTTATGCATTCCATTTTAAAGACCGAGGTTTTTTTGTATATGTATATATATATATTCATCATTTTATGTTTCAATCGTGAGAGAAGGTTGGTTGAAGCCTACGCCCACGAACAATTTGTTCCAGCAATCTCAAAAATTGAATAAAATAATTAAAATGTAAATGAAATGGCATGCGAAAAAATGTTTTACATACAATCTGTCGTCATTATTATTAAGTTAAACGTGAATAATTCACACATTATTTGCCTAAATTAATTACATTCGTTAAAAGCACTCAAAAATTTATTTAATAAAATTGTTTGGTCTTTCAAAGTGAAATCAATTTAGATAATGCAAACAAAATATTTATATTAGTGCATTCAACGTAGGCAACTCGATTTGCTCGCGAGCATTGCGGAAAATCGAATATACACTACCACAATCAGTGGGTAACAATGTTGTTCAAGCAGCACTATACGTATAGAAAAGGATATATCTGTCCTTTATTACGGCTAATTTCAAAAAGACGTTGCTTTTAAAGCGGGCGGATTATGACCGTTGCATCTATCCTTTATTACGGATAACTACAGCATTCTGGCCTATTCGTCTATAGTGCTGTCCTTGTTCTTCCAATCATTCAAATATTACACGGGACATATACGCGACTGTTACCCACTGACCACAATTCGCTCAACTCACCTTGTGCAGCGTTCCCGTTTCTAATTCTAACCCGTGTCGGTTGTTCGAAACAACGCCAACGTTGAGAGAAACCACACGTACTGCAGCCGGAAACAGTGCGCTAATACTGCAATTACTTCGCTTGCCGTAATTTCTAAGCGTAAATATATCTTCAGTGCTTTGGATTAGAATATTGCAGGCTGTAAATGCACATTTCACACAAAGTTTGCGTTACAAATGTAAAATTATCTACTTATTGTTGGAAAGTTTTGATGTCTTGCATTTGGAGATTAACTTTTTATGTGTAACTTCTTTTCAAACAATTTAGAAAATTGAAGATTGCAAATTGAGTGGAAAAGCAATTTGTTTTTTAAATGTGCATTGCAAAGCATCAAAACATTCAATTCATGATTGTTCGGCGCATCCACCATTTACACTTACGCGTTGAATTCTTAACGAATCGCACGGAAAAGCTGAAGCTGCTCGTCTCGGTGGGCATTCGGTATTGTATCAATGCCACATTCTGTGTGCTTGTGAACAGTTGTTTGACTTTACGCTGGCCGCAAAACTCGCTGAAGCGCTTCTCCATCGGCTTGGGATGGTCGTCCGGGCTGGGGAAAAATTGCCCGTTCAATTCCCACCCATCAACGAACTATAAAACATGTTGTTGTTGTTGTATCAGCTCGCTTCGGTCGCAAAACGCCTTGCCGGATACTACTCACCGATACCAGACCTCCATTTTCGCATGGCACATCCAAGTAATTGAATTGCAATTCAATTTTTTTATCGGGCTCGGTAAATATGTAAACGCCGCATGCGATACCATCCACTTGGTTTGCCTTACGATAGAATTGACCCTCGTCCGAGGTCATATGAATGCATTCTAAAAGAAAAAAACGTTTATTTTTTAATGCTAATTGATTTATTTGTACAATGCGCTTTCTCGAGCGAATATTTTCAAATTGAATATCTACGTACGTATTTTATTTATGTTCCCTTTATCAATATTGAAGATGCTTTCAGTAGGTATATGCTAGTACATGCAAGAATAAATTGCAATATTGTTTCAATTCAATTTCTCATAGATATAAAAATATCTACAATCTTATTCCGAAGGTGATAACGCTCTCCAATAATAGAATAATACAAAAAATATTTTACGTGCTTTTGATATTTACAGCATCATCCCATAAAACTTGTTGAAAATCATTTTTTGGCGCTATCATTGTGGTGTGGAGGCTTTATACAAACGATACAACTCTTATATACGAAGCGCACACATTCTTCCACACCGAATCATTAGTTTCGGCAGAATTGATGTTGTTGTTGGCGGAAGAGAAAAAAATGCGTATATTGCTTTTTATAAATAGAAAAACATGAACATGATGAAAGCCGGCAATTCATCATCGAAAAAGTGGATTTATTGCGTTAAAAATTTGTCGTTTTTAGCATTCCGCGAAACTTTTCGTGTTTTTATTTATCAAAAATCGCATTAAACTTTTAATTAACGCGCGCTGCAACATCGCCCAGAGGGCGACAATATAAATACGCGTCATTGAGATATTCGAGTGGTATGGATTATTTTTGTCGAAAACAAAACAAAAAAGATGTGAATTAATTGCAAAACCTTCTCTCTATTTTCGATCCAGCGCGCTGCTTTCACGCTGCGACTTTGAAGGCTTTGTATTACACAAAATGTATATATACTTTCATGTAATCATACTCGTCGCGACGTCGTTGCTGTATCAAAAGTGATGATGATAAAATTTATGAGGAAAGTTTTAAACTATTTTACGTATTAGGAAATGATTGAGGTAAATTGATTAACGGATAATTTATGCTGTTTTGGTGTTATGCAAATGTTATTGCGAGAATTTTTCATGACGATCAACTTATTTATCCAATAGAGCATCCCTCTTTTTTTATATGCGCCTCAATCATCAATTTACTTCATTTATCTGACGCAAAACAATTTGTCTGGTAAATAATGACATAATTCACTTATTGATTATAATCTACTTACTTGGTGCGCGCTTAAAACATGACAGAAAAATAACGATACGTATTTGTGGGATGATGGAAAATGTATATAGAAAGATATGCAAATACAAACATAAAATTTTCTTTTAACAAGCATATAACACCAAATTGATAAGGTTTCTTTTTTCATGGGAAAGTTGGGAACAGCTAAAGCAATTATTTTGACTTTTGGTACCAACATTTCGACTAATTTATTGAAATTCAGTCATTATCAAGGTTTCAGAAAAAAAAATTACTTGAAACGTTGGTAGTGAAAGTCGAATTTAGCTGTGAAAGGAAAATAAACCAGCAGTTTGGCATTATATGGTTGTTAGAAATAATTTGGATTGGAATTTACTTTTAATTAATATTAAATTAGAGTATTTTGTTACAATTTACATATAGACAAGTTGCTTTGATGATGACAGACTTGTCGAAACGCATTAAAAAATTGCGATATTTAAACAATTATGGGATATACGTCTCAATAACATTTTATAAATTCATTCGTAGATAAAAATAGTCGAGTAATTCATACAAGTATAGAATAGAATTTCGAATCAAAAGCCAAATTGCAATTGTGCTTTTTAGAATAGTATAATAGGTACTTGATTGGTTTACAATTTACATATCGACAAGTTGCATTGATGATGACAGATTTGTCGAGACGCATTAGTAAATTACAACAACGCTTCTAACATTTTATAAATTTCTTCGTAGATAATAATAATCTAGTAATTCATACAAGTCTAGAACGATGTTTTGAACAAAAACCAGATTGCGTTCACCTTAGAAAATAGTTTTGATGATGACAAACCTGTCAAAACGCGTATTTTGAAAAATTGTAAACCAATCAGGTGCGTCTAGATAATAATAATCTAGTAATTCATAGAAGAATGAAATGAAATTTCGAATCAAAAGTCGGATCGCATTTGTGCACCTGAGAAAATATCAATTTTAATCAAAACGCAGTCGAGAAGAAATTGAGATTTGTGTCTCTCCAAACAGAGCGACAGCTAATTTATGTTCAGATATAAAAATAACTATACATTACTATCCACCAACAATTTTCATGAAATAGGTAAAACATACAAAGCATAAAATATCATAAAAACTATCTTATCTGAAAAGTGATATTTTGTATGTGTGGTATGTTGTGCCTATCTACCAATTAAAATAAAAAAGCGAAAAATATTATAAATAAAACTACTACCCATTCACCTTTTATCAAATGATCCGTACTCCTTTTCGATCGTATGGCGGCCGCCGCCTGGGAGCTGCCGGCGAGATAATTAAGCGATTCAATGCCAGGTTTGGAATGTATCTGAAATATCACATCAACATTTTAATTACACTCGCTCGTTTTTGAAATGATTAAATTGCAAAACCGACCGCTTATCATAGCATACAGTGCGATTGCATTCGAACGTGTAAGTACATGGAAAACCATAACCTATAGATACATCTTAAACATTAAATGTTTGATGGAGAAAAATGCTAGAAGAACTGGATTTTGACGTAATTTTGGTAAATATATATAAATGCTTTGACGAAAAATGTCGCAAATCAAAGAAACATTGAACAATAATCGTCCAATAATACTTTCACTCAAAATTAATGTTTAATATACTTGGAGAGATTTTCCTACGTATACCTTTGAATGAATTACACTCTTTCATTTTCAAATTATAAAAATATAAACGAAAATTGATGATGAATTATTTAAATGCATTTAAAAGACGTGCGAACGCCTTTATATATTAACATTTATAAAGAATTGCGTTTTTATTCCAACAAGCAACTTAATATTTCATANAATAAACGAAAATTGATGATGAATTATTTAAATGCATTTAAAAGACGTGCGAACGCCTTTATATATTAACATTTATAAAGAATTGCGTTTTTATTCCAACAAGCAACTTAATATTTCATATATACTACACAAGGAAGACGATGGATGAAAGCAGAGAAAAACCACACGCCGCCGCTCCTCTCGAGTGAAGTGTGGAGTGTGGAGGAGAGCCTCACAACTTTATTATGCATAAACGCTATATTAAAACCTGTTTATGTACCTACGGCTTCACATAAAAATTGTATGTATATTCAGATTTAATATCTAATGTTGTGTGTACGAGAAGAAAATCATCAACAGCACCGCGCTTATATTGATTAGATTGGAGTAATCTAAATAATACCTACTATCCACCAAGTGCGTGATTGAAAATCAATTGAAGTAAAAAAGTATTATACGGCTAACATTTAACATTTTGAACGTTGCGGATTTAACATCTCATTGCAATTCGATTAATAATTCGCTATCTGATGCTGCTTCTGTCAATCATCTAAAAATAGACTTTATTCTAGTAACTGTTCGATGATGTTCAATCATATTAATTAATTAAATACATACTTTATTTTTTTAAGAAAAGCCTCTTGAATACTCACTACTTGAAGTGAAGTTTTTTAATCAATTATTTTGTTTTTTACTTGAAAAATAAAGTTTACTCTAAATTGGAAAAAAGCGAATATTCTTCTAGCAATTTAATTATATTAAAAACATTTTCAAGTGCAACTTTAAATTGCCGGAAAGTTAATTAATTATAGACTAGTATTGTATATAGAATGAAAAACAAAATTAAATATTTGTTTGCAACTCGAGTGTGCACAAATTTGTGATGGGTGGCAATATTTATTTAAAAATAGATTTTATTCCAAATGTACAAAACCGCGAAATTCATACTAAATGTAATGTAGAAATAACTGGTTGTAATTGAATAAAAGTGAAGTTTTTCTCTATGAATGGTAATTACTGAGTTTGTGCACAACGTTTACAACAAACAGTTTAATAAAAATGTTTTTGCAATAAAATCTCGAATGATGTACTTGTTTTTAGGTAATAATAATAGATTTCATTTATAACAAGCGATTACTATAGAATTGCTAATAAATACAAGTATTTTTCTAATAAAATCGTAAAAGATGTAATTGTTTTTAGGTAATTATTGTATTTATAAAAGTAGAGTTTTTCTTTTGAGTAGAAAATAGGCTTATATTATATTTATATCAATCGGTCCTTATCTATATAAATTGCTAATAAATAAAAATATTTTTCTACTAAAAACTCAATAGGTGTACTTGTATTTTTTAAACTGGAGTGTAAATATGTGTGATGGGCAATATTTATTTAAAAAATACATTTTATACTTGAGATAGAGTAAATTTTCTACATATAACTAACTATTTTACGTTTATTTAATTGTTTTTATAAATTAAATTGCATACTCATAAAAGCGGAGTTCTTTTCTGCAGTAATAAATGGGTTTATGCAGCATTTACAACAAATGGTTTATATCTATCTAGTTTACTATAAGATTGATTAAAAATCAAAACCTCAAAAAATTATACTTGTTTTAAGTAATAATTATATCTACAAAAGTAATGTTTTATACTTACAATATAAATAGACTTATATCATATTCATAACAAATAGTCCATATCTATCTATTAAAATTATTAAAGCACTAACAAATAAGAATATTCTTTTAAGAAACTCTCAAAAGATCTACTCGTTTTTGAGAAATATTGAATTATATTTAATCTGTAAAAGTAGATTTTTTCTTTTCAGTAGAAAATAGGCTTACATCACATTTATAACAAACGTTACATATATATCTAGATTGCTAATAAATATAAATATTTTTCTGATAAAACCTCAAAAGATGTACTTGTTTTAGATAATTATATTATAACTATAAATGTAGAGCTTTCCTTTTCAGTAAAAAATACGTTTATATCACAATTAAGGCAACCGGTTTAATTTACTAGTAACTGTAGGATTGCTAATAAATATAAATTCTTTTCTGATCAAAACTTAAAAAATGTACTTGTTTTAAGCGTTAATTACATCTATAAAAGTAGAGTTTTTCTTTTCAGTGGAAACACATTTATAAAAAACCGTCCACATCTATCTAGTTTACTATTAAAATACTAACAAATAAAAATATTTTTCAAATAAGATCTCAAAAAATATACTTACTTTTAGGTAATAATTACATAAATAGAGCTTTTCTTTTCAGTAGAAAATAGGTGTACATCACATTTATAACAAACAATAATGAATTGATAATGAATAAATTTTTATTTCTAATAAAACCTTAAAAAATACTCCTATATTTGTTTTTAAGTAATAATTATAGCTTTTGAATAGAAAATAGGCATATCTATCTTACTTAATTATAAAAGCAGTAATAAATAAAAATATTTTTCTAATAAAATGTCAAAAGACACGCTTGTTTTTAGGTAATAATTATCAATTAGCAATCCTCTCGAGATAGTAACTTTGCGTTAATTAACTGTAGCAAAAACTATAGATATGTAAGCTAAAATCGATTCGCTAAAACTTTTTCGCTTTAATTGAATGCCGTTTTTTTTGTGCGTGGAAGCGCACTTATTACGAGAAAGATTAAAATTCACCTTGACATCAATTCGTGCATATAGATAGATTTACCTCTACTACCTTACCTGCCCACCTAGCGAAAATCATTAAATTAAATAAGTATATCATAAAAACACTTGTTGCGAACGCAATTGTCTATATAAATTCAATTTCTCTGTTGTTGCCGCTGTTGCAATTTCGCCGCCACATCACCACCGTGTGCGAAGTGTAGATAAATGTTATTATTGTATGGAAAGGGATAATTGGAAAAGAAAAACATGTTGAAGAGCAAAAACGCACCATAATCATACGCGCTTTGAATCTATTTAATGCAATATTCATGTCCTATTAACGTAGCTTTCAAAACATTATTACTACCTATTTTTCTGTACTTTTGTAATTCGCATTCGAATTCATCATCTATTTTTACACACACACCCATATATATAGAATAATTATAATGATAATATTCATTCACTTACCTGATGATCCTGATTATGTTGTGGCAGCGTCTTGACAACAATGATCAGAGTCCACCAGAAAATCGTCGCGACGCTCCAGAGGTACATGGTAACAGATATTGGGGCGCCCCGACGCGATATGATCGGCGAAGAGTTGAAACGACGCTTAAATAGCTTTGCTCCACCCTGTACAATGCGCAACAGAGAGGAGGACGACTTTTTACCACCGAATCGCAACAACAACACTCATAGAAAAAAAACATATATACATACATACATACATACATATAAAGAAAGAAATTATTTTATTAAAAAAAAATTCATTGCGTCGGGATTTGAGAAATTAATGGAAAAATGCAAAATTCAATTTCGATTTGTCAACATTTCATATAATTGTGATGTTGCGTTGATGAAAAGAAACTAGATCATAAATAAGCGCTCAAATAAATAAATAAATATAAAATATATACCACGGAGTATGTTTGGTGTGATAAGTTTTTTAATGAAATTTTATTGCAAGAATATTCTGGTGGGAATTTACAATTAATGCGCACACATACACCGCGTGCGTAATCTAAGTTTGGTCGGAAAGCAATTAGAATTATATGAATCTGCCCCAATTGTATGTTTTAATTAATTAACATATAACATTTCGGAAAATGGCAAAAAAATGGGGAATCAATGACTTTACAATTAACACATATTACGCGTGTAATCTAAGTTGGTTTGGAAATCAATTAGAATTAAATTAATTCGCCCCTAAATCGCAAAAATGGAGGAATCAATTTATTAAAAATGATTTTACAATTATCACACACATCGCGTGTATTTCGCCACCAATTGTATCTGTTAGTTAATTAACATATATTTAGGGAAATCGCAAAAAATGGGGAATCGACTTATTAGGTCTACCGGAAAGTTCTGTCCGTTTGAGAAATAAAAAACGTGTAATAAATCAGTTACTACAAATTTTTTAAACAAAAGTTAGTACTATCTATTGCATTCTTACTGTACATCATTTCGCACTATTTTTTTAATAGTAAACCTTTATTTAAACCGTATTTAACTTAATGGTGCTGGGGGGTTGGAAACACATACATTTACATTTTTAAAATGCTTTTTTTGATAAATTCCACATTTAAACTAATACAAAATATTACATAATCAATAAAAATTCATTTACAACCTAGTATTGTCAAATAGTAAGCTCTTAAAGTGCGGAGTTGAGGCAATGTCTATTCTAAACATGTA
>JARJDW010008873.1:0-33527 GCA_030264715.1 Adinopsis sp. GC000173 | reverse complement strand
TTTTTTTTGCTAATCAATATTTATGATAAATTAAAGGATCAACATAAATTTTAATTTTTCGTTTCTTTGCGCTTCAATATTAATGAACATCTTTCGTAAATTGTTTTCTAAACAATTAATTAATTCATCAGTTAGAAATTAATCTCTTAATGAATTTTTAAATGCATCATGAAAATCGAAAATTAATTATTTATTTTATGCGAGTAGTTATTTTGTAATGTATTATGTAAAGATAGCAACATGTTGCTTACAAAATAGATAGCAAAGGTAATTTTTGACCGTAATGTTTATGACCTAAATTAAAATTATCAATATTATAGAACATTTTATATATGCGACTTGGAATAATTATGATCATACAATGATAAAACATTATAACAATAAAGTAAATGTTTGATATAACATACCTACCTTGGTAAATATATAATTTAAAATTTTATTTCAATGGCTGAATGTTAAACTTTTCTTGCTTTTCCACTATCAGTTAATTTGAAAGATAGAGCTCACTTTCATAATAGGAGTATTGTGCTGCTGCGCTGCTTGTTGAATTCTTTATGTTTGCACATAAATATCATGATTTAAATTTTTGTTTTGGAAAAGTTGCAAGAAATATTTCAAATCATATTTTTTTTTTCTATCTGAATATTTCATTAAATCATGCGTAGTATACAACTTTATCTCATTTCTTGTGAACTCATCATTTGCAATGTCATAATTGTAAATATTACGAAATTTCTATATTTAACTTGTATTAATTGTGCACTAATTTTGTTTAAAACCCATTACGTCTGTTTTTTAACTTGAGATCCGGAACAACAACGCATAATAACTAAAAAATACATATTCCTAACAATTTTATAATAATTTTCTAACAGGCATAAATATTTTATCCAAATAGATAAAAATTAAAGACGTTATAAAAAAATGTTGGGGGTTGTTTTGTTGTTCCATATATAGATCGTACGTCCTTAATGTGTTAAATAGACAGTATTGACCAACAGTATATAAGAATAATTATTATTAACGTATACTATGTAATCTTATATTTAAATTGCATCGTATTTATTAATTATCCTGTGCTAGAGCAAAATCTGTCAAAAGGCATCTAGTGGATAAGGATATTTAAGGTGTGCTGAATTCAATGGCGCAAATCGTTTTTCAAAGTTAGATCGCGTTTTTGAGATATCTCAATTTGAATTTCCCAAGAATAATGGTGCAGACATGCATTAGAAGTGCATCTTATTGGTAGTGACGTAATCTATAAGTGTTCACGGCTATTGTAGTTATCCGAAAAATACATTAAAAATACATATGCTGCTACAGATATGCATTAGAGATACATCTTCCTGGTGATGACGTTTTGCTCTATAAGTATTTTATTTGCTTGTTCTTAAGACATCAAATTGAAATATCTCAAAAACGCGATCTAACTTTTAAAAACGGCTTGCCCCATTGAATTTAGCACACTTTAAATACACTTATTCACTAGATGCCCTGTTTGACAAAAAAAAAGATACTCAATTCGAGCACAGTGTTATTTAGATATCATAATTTAAATTTTTATTTTGGAAAAGTTGCAAGAAATATTTCAAATCATATATTTTTTCCATTTGAATATTTCATTAAATCGTGTGTAGTATACAAGTTTTATCTCATTTCGAGGATTAAAATTAATCGTGCATAGTACTATCTGTATGGTATAGTTTTTAATAGGATTGACAACTTGTCTGTTTTTCCATTATTATTGCATTGTTAATATAATACCAAAATAATAATAATAAATGATTATTGTGTAACATTATTAAAAGCTATAGCAACAATTCAATTTAACTCTAAGTTATTCTGTACATTTAGTGAAATTGAGAAGATTGTTGTGATACTTTGGGGCGTGGAAACATGGATTCAGAGCGAAACATGCCGAAACTATTAATAAGGTGGCGGCTATACAGCAAAACAACATGCTGTAATTTTAGACTGGTAAAAATTAATCGAACTGTCTACAAATAGCGGTTGGTTTTATACATATTTTTCACTCTCCAATTTATATTTTTTGTCTGACTCACAAACCAATTACACGTTTTATCTAATCACTTGTTTGTAAAGACTCAGCGAATTCCAAACAAGCGTTGAATGTCAAAAGTTTTACCCAACTTTGCATTCCAATGAAACAAATTATTTTAAATAATTTTTTTCGCCAAAAATACGTCTAGACCGATTCGTGGTGGTTCTGAAAAGGATCAACTTCACTTTATTCAAAAAAAAGACCGCTCCAACTTGACATTTCGTAAATCTTTATTCACATCGGGAAAAATAAATGATGTGTTTTCGGTGCAATCTATTTAACAACTGTGTTGACGACCTAACCAAATTTGTAAATAAGTTATTTATATTGAGTTTTAGTTTGGATGTTACATCTTCGTCTTTTTTTATTTTGAAACCAAAATAAAAAAATAAATTTAGGTAGATTTTATACACAGGCATTTTATTCAATCATCCAACTCCATGTTGCATGCTATTACATAATTAAATTGCACAAAATAAGAAATTCATGTGATAACGTATAGTAATATAAGAATTGTCTCGTGTAATAAAAACATGTGTTTCATGTTTAATGTCTTTTTCTTGAATTATAAATAAGGTAATGAACTTTAAAATAATAAATAATAGTTTTATGTATTGCAGAAGTATTGTAATGTAATTCTGATAATTATTTTAAAGAATTATTATAATTTACTTGTCACAAGTCATAAAAAATGACTGAATATTATTAAGAATGCAAACTAGTTGTGAATACTTTCATATACCAATTGATACATGATTTTGACGTCCTTAAATAAAAGTTTAAATACTTTTTGACATGTAATGTACTTTCAAATAATAAGTAATAATTATCTAGAGGAAATAATGAAATTCTGATAATAATTTTAATGCATTATAACAGTATAACTTCTACTAGTCACAAACATGATCTTTTTTTATCATTCTTATGTGGTTCCATAAACAAAATTGATATTTTCTCCTAATATACATAAAGGAAAGTTAATTTGTCAGAATGTATTACATTTTTTAAATACTTTACTATTAGTTTTCACCATAAACCTCTAGAAATTGCAATAATCTTAAAATTCTTGTAAAAAATAAACAAAAATGGTAGTTTTTATGTTTAATCTACAAAATTACAATAAAAATACTAAAACTTTATGTTTCGAACACGTCATAACCCGGCCCTGTATAGATAGAAATATATTTATTGCAATATATTAAAAATATTTACGAAAAAATATGAAAATATTCGATCCGTACGCGCCAATTTCAATGCTAATTTAATCAAAGTTGCTAAATTCAAACGGGATCGCTTTTTTTCGTCTAAATTTTGTGTCATTGCGACAAATTCCATAAATACATGTTTTCTTAAATTCAAGTAAAGTTTTATTTGCGTCGTTAATTCTAATTTTGGTGATCTCAAAATGTATGCGCATAAAACATTGTTTGTACCTAATCTGCTTACTTCAATATTACATGTTACCTAAAAGTTACATTAAGAAAAATTGTTATTTATGCCGTACTGCTGTGTAGTGTAATAAGAAGGCTTTTAGTTGCCTATTTATTAAAATATACTTATCACCTAAATTATTATAACTTTCCTAATAAAAATCTATTTTTTGTGTAAAACTTATAAGAATTTAGTGTATATGTGCACTAAATGAACTTTATTGATCTAAATCGTGTTATTTTACACCTAAAAAGTGCATTTCTATATTAACAAAGGAATTTTTTTTGCTGTGTAGATTTCTATCTAAGCATTGTACAATAGATAATGCAATTTCACTTTATATTTACATAGGTTTTGTTTAAAATAAAAATCTATATTGTAATTAAAATTAAAAGAAAAATTGTTATTTATGCCGTACTGCTGTATAATAAGAAGGCTTTTAGTAATCTATTTTTTAAAATATACTTATCACCTGAATTATTATAACTTCGCTAATAAAAATGGTAATACACAGTAAAAATATGAAATATATAGACCACGAAAATCAATTTTTTGTGTAAAGCTTATAAGGGTTTAGTGTTTATGTGAATTTTTACTGTGAAGAAATGAACTTTATGGATCAAAATCGTGCTATTTTACATCGAAAAAGATGATTTTTTTTTGGATGTGTATATTTTTATTTACGCATTGTACAATAGACAATGCAATTTCATTTTATATTTACATAGATTTTGTTTAAAATTATAATCTATATTGTAATTAAAATATATAATACCCCACATTTACTTTATTCAAACATTCTTACCCTCTAACTTTTGTAATTAAAGGCAAGATAATTAGAATATTTTAGTTAATTTACAATTAAATGAAATATTACTATCTACCACGGTTTTTATAGAATGCTACGTAAAACAGAAATTATAAAACAATTACAGTAGCGTTGATTGTTTTTCTTTTTTATATAATTTTTAATCTAATGCTGAAAGAAAAAAGCACTTAGAGTTTAAGCAATTTGGAGGAATGTTTTGTTGCAGTTTTTCCTTAAAACTGTATCAAGTTTTTTATCAGTTAGAACGGAACATTGTCTGGCAAATGTTAAACACTAATAATAATATTGCATTTGCACAAAAAGAAAACGCAATAAAAACCTTGATACCTTTATCAATATAAAATAAGAAAGCTTTTAAATTCCTAATATAAAAACAGTATAGATTTCAGAGAAGTTTAATTTTTTATCATTCGCCGAACATTTTACCAGGGCATCGAGGAAAAACAGTTGTGCAACCAAATCCTCCGAGATTAAAAACCATTATGTTGTAACTGTTCGCATATTACAGTATCTATTTTAATAAATAAAAACAAAAACACGAGCGTATTTTATGAATTATTTTTTCCACTGACAATTTAGGTGCACAATGTGTAATCTACTATATGCAATTTTTATTTTTGCGTAAACCTTTAAATAAAGGAATTTTTTTGCATATTAAATTTGCATAAATAAATTTGTAACAATAACATTTCATTTAAACACACATATATTGCTTTTTATATATTGTATTTATAATAAAAATAATAAACGATGTTATCGACAGTATAAAATTTGCGTGTACAACATGCTCATTAATGTCATAAACATGTAAAATAATCAAATAATTGTTATGTAACATATTACATTAAATTGACTTAATTTTAGTCACACGTACTTTTTAAATTAATATTTACATACATAATATACGGAGAGGGAAGTAGGTGATTTGTATTGTTATTATAAAATTTAAATTTGAAGAAATATGTGAGGCTTATTTATGTGAAGCACGGATGGCAATTTGTATTTTTTAATCAAACAATTGGTAGATACGTATATTATTAATTTTTTCATTAAATTTATTTAATTTTAGTCACAAGCTATAAAAGACGGGCAGGCAAGTAGGTATACCCACTATGTATTGTACTTATAACATTTAAACAGTAAGAAATATGTTAGGTTTTTTTAATTGAAGCATGGAAAAGAACTTGGTCATGACCAAGATGTCTACTTCACAAAAATAATATTGGATAAACCATGTTTTTTTATTTATAATTGTTTACGTATATTTAAATGATCATTACTTAATCTATATTTATGTTAAAGGAATGTGAGACGAGTACCTACTTTGTATTGTTCTTATAAAATATAAATTTGATGGAAAATGTAAGGCCTATTTAATCGAAACACGTAGGAGAACAGATGAGAACTTGGTTAGTACTTTGCACTTTATTTTGTACAGATGTTTACTTCCCAAAAGTAGATAATACTCGGTCAATTATGTATTTTTGATTTTAATTGTTTTCATATTTATAAATGATTATTACTTAGTCTTTATTTATATTAAAAATTGTGAGATATGTACCCATTTTGTATTGTTTTATAAAATTGAAATTTGAAGGAAAATATACGTCTTATTTGACTGAAACACGTAAATTTATGTAATTTTATTTAAATATTGCATTTTTTATGTAATTTTATTTATTATATTATTTCATGAAATGATGGCATTAATAATAATCCATCCAAGATTCACTTGTGGCTAAACTCCAAATTGGGAACGTTGCTATAAATGCAAATACAATTATTTATAGCAAAATTGATTTCTAAACCGGGCGGGCAGCGTTTTTAATTCATGTGAGGAATGGCACCACACGTAAATACGAGCAGTTATATGATAATTGATAAAACGATTTGCAAATTAAAATATCGATTTCATTTCAAAACGCAAGTATTAATAACTTTTTAACAACATTATCATAAAACACCGACCAATTATACGAAATAATCAAAAATAGCTTTCCGAAATTGAATATTTATATACAACGTGGCACAGGGTGTCCTGAAACAGCGCGTTTACAAACTTCAAAGGGGTAGGAAAACATTCTTAGACAGCATAATTACAGCGCAAAACATGGGCGAAATACAATTTTTAATTATGTTTAACGTATAAAATTAACATTCACAAAGTGCTTGTATAACATTCAAATTTACAAATCTTTCAGCGAAAACACAGTACGAATGTAATATTATATATGTATATAGCAAAATGTATGTAAGTCTTAAATCAACACATCTATTGGCAGGGGTGAACTGACTCTACGTCTGTGGGTTTCAAGCAATGTGCCGCGAAGACCTTGCAAATGTTGCATGAGCAGGCTAATGAAAAGGTACTTTTACAAACAATCTTTATATGGAAAATAGGAGACATTTTAAGATCTTCAGAATCAATTGTGGTTTCACGCATATTTTAAATTGTCTGAAAAATCTTGTATATGATATTTTTTTAATATATTGTACAAAAATTTCAATAAATGTGAAATTGGTATAGTGATTTATAAGAAAGAGGTCCAATCCAGAAGATTGCAGATTGTAACAGAAGATATCTTAAGATCCTCAACGCCAATATGGCTTCATACTTATTTATAAATTTCTGAAACTTGTGATATATTCTTCATATATTGTGCAATAATTTCAACAAATGTTATATTGGTATGATGATGATTAGATAGTTGTAGACGCCATCCTAACGTTTGTCGATTTTTGCTGGAAATATATTTTTGCTGGAAATTATTTTTTAACGCCAATTATGGTTTCATTCTATTTACATATTTCTGAAACATCCTGTATGTGTATATGATGTTTTTCTCTAATATATTGTACAATAATTTCAATAAACGCTAAATTGGTATAATGAAGATTATGAGACCCAATCCTGCCGCTAGCAGATTCTAAGAGGAATTATCTTAAGATCTTCAAGGTCAATTATGATTTCAAACTAATTTACAAATTTTTGGAATATGTTGTATATATTTTTTTCTTTAATATCATTGTACAATAATTTCAATAAATGTTAAATTGATATAATGATAATGAGAAAGATAAAGATCCACTACTATATTTGATATACTTGACTCCTTCAAGTCCAATTATATTTTCATACTTATTTACAAATACTTTTAAACTTACTGTATACAATAAATTCTGCTAATATATGATACAATAGATAAATTCAATATCGTTAAATTGGTATAAATTTAGACGGGGGTATTCATTACAAAAACACAATAATAAAATTACTCGTAGCAAGATTGTATTTTATATTGTTCTATCGTTTTTATTAATGATACATTAAGAGATTAGAATTTATGGCGACGAAAAAAATATTGTCCGTAGCACTTTTTCCTCTCTCTTCGAACAGGAAATGTGTTCGTTATTTATGAGAGAGTCATTTCTCTTCGCTTTTTAATATTCCAAACGCAGCAAACGTACATTTTTCCGCGAGTTTTAATATCAATGAAAAAAAATATATATATAGACCATTGGATATGTTTTGAATTCTCTCATTCCGATAATTCGCTTTTATTGTTTTGATATGCGCCGTATGAAAAATTAAATAGCATCCATAGTACATGGTAGTGATATTTAATTCGCTAAAATAACTAATGCATGTTTGAATATTTTATTTATTAAAGGAAACAAGCATTTGGAATATGTCCAAAGTGTACGTTATGCTTCAAAGAGATTAATAATACTTTTTCCATTCCTGCGCTGTTTAAAACATGATAATTTTTGTAGCTGTAAATGTAATGTTTACTCAAATTTTAATTGCAATTTAAACAATGGTTAAAATGTTTGTGAAAGCAAATAGAAGTGCAAATACATATAGATATTTTTTCCATTCGGCTCATACAATATGCATTTTTATGTTAAAGTAATAAACTTTAATGTTGCATTTAAAATTCTCTTATGTAGGAAAGATGAAAAATTCTGCTGCTGTAACAGCTATAGATTCTGAATTTGTTAAAAAATCTTTAATGTAAAAGGATAAGTTGAAAAATCCTTTGATATAGTTTTTTGCGTGTATATTGAGCATAAAAATCTTTTACAAGTCATCCCCCGCTTTCGCTGAAATTTAATAAAAATTGTCTGCAGAAAATCTATCAAATTAAAAAAGGCAAATATATAAATAACGACTAATAGATACTTTTCTAAACGAAAGAAAACATTAGTCAAGTTGTAGTATTCGCGTTTCAAAGCATTTAGCTCCCAAACTCCGTAGCGTCGTTCAAGACCGTTTCCTGTTTCAGGCTAGATTTAGCAACTTTTACACAAGGAAGTAATTAACCGAACTTAAAGTGCAATCATTAAAACAATATAAGCTCCCCTATTGTTCTGATCTATAAAATTCCTTAATGTGCTTCGTCTGAAGTAGAGCCAACAGAAAGACTTTTATGATGTACATAATGGCACGCACTTCCATTGCCACTTTTAATGAAACGTTCGAATTTACCAGTCGACTTAAACGTTCATTTTTTATAATTTTCTCTGCCGTATTTCAACAATTACTTTATCATCCACATATCCTTCCCACTTGATGATAATACACCACTACTACTACATCATCAACATTGCGTGTTAGTCTTACATTAAAAAATAAATTAAGATTTCTTATATCACATACTACTGTGTCCAAAAAGTAAGACCAATTTTTAATTTCAATAGCGCAGGCAAATTGCACATCATCAAACAATTCTTCTTACTTTGGATGCATTGTAATAAACGTCTGTAACAATTTTTAAGTCATAACATTTATTAGTTTTTGTTTCACGTCGAATGTTATACGGCGCTAAAAGTGCATGCGGCGAATATGCTTCACCTCTTCTATCATCCCAAAACAGTTTTTTCACATTAGTTTTTTAAAAATTCTAGGATAGTCATAAGTGATACGGTACTAAATAAGACGAATTTAGTAGTTGTGAATCGATATGCACAAGATTTTTGAAAATAACGTGACTAAGATGAGTACATTGTGAGAGATGAATTGTCAACGTTATTGCATTAGTCAATAATTTTCAGGTTTTAGGCCCAAAATATCTTCCAAAGTGATATTAGCACTCTTTGGACAAACCAACAAGCCCCGAACAGACATATTAAGAAAGTCAACCCCAATTTCTTTGGTTTTCTTGACGTCGGCAAGGGTTGATGCTCGTTCTTCGTCTTCAAACCCTTTTCGACTTTCCTGTGACTGATTCTATCACTTGCAAGCATTGTTTTTTGACAAAACATGGTTCAAGAAGATAATTTGCACGAATCCGAACAATTCTACATCCAAAATTTCGTTTCCCAAACAAAATTTAATGCAACTTTTTTGCCCAATATTATGTTTTAATGTGAAAATTGTTACAGATATTTATTACAATGCTTACAAGTAATAAAAAACATAATTGATGTACAGTTTACTTGGCCAATTAAATAGAAAATTGGACACATTTGATTTTATGAAATCATGTTAAATGAAAAACTTTAAATTTTTCTAAGCTGAACCTGTAAAAAAAGTGCGACTTACTTTCTATCTAGTGATTTTGTTAGTCTTGCATTAAAAAAATAAATTAAAATTTCTTACATAGCCACCATATAGCAACTCAACCTATTCATAAACCAAATATTATAAATGTAATTCGATTTTATAAAAACATGTTAAACGAAAATCTGCGAACGTTAGATTTTTGTATAAGCTGAGCCTGGCAAAAATAGTGGGATCTACCTTTTCTATTTTACTGATTGAATTTTATTCAATAAGTGTTTAGATAACTAACAATTTGGTTTGTTGGTAAACATTGAATGTTGGCTAATAAAGTAGAAAAATAAACGAACAAACACATTCGATTATATTAAATTCTTTTAGTAGACCATATATAATGTTTTATCTATGCACACATACACGTTAATTCTATTACGCTTATATTAATAAATAAATAGAAAATGTTTTTTATTTCGAAATAATATACCGTACCACATTCATTTCACAACACAAATTGAATAATTAAATGTAACTGCAAAGCAACAATAAAATCAATATTTATTAAGCGTAAAAATACCGAAAAACAATAAAATTAAGATTTGCTTCGTTTGCAATTTTTGAGCTTGGTCTACTAGCTGACTCTAGCATTTTAATGATAATGCAATTTTATTGGATTTACATTCCAATAAAAAAAAAGAATCCCGCATCCTTTGAAGTAAATTAATTAAAAATTCATGGATAAACAAAAAGCAATATTTGCGAGAGAGCCGGAATTTATTAGGTTTTGAAAAATCTATTTTATTATAAATTGACTAATCTGAACTTATAATTATGTTTATACACTGCTCCATAAATTCGTAAAATATTCATGTACATGCACATATAACGCGTATACAAAATAGAAAAGCACCAGAGATTATTGATTTATGGCTTTATTAAATTTTTTGCCTCTTTAAATGTTTTTATAAAATTTCATTTTTCGTTCAAGATATGATTTTTAAATCCTTTTTTTTATATTGCAAATGTTTAAGATATGCCTGACATGATAATAAAAATGACGTTAACAAATTTCTTTGCCACATCAAAAAAATATATAAGAATTGTTGTCATCAGAAAAATCATCAGATAGGGGAGAGTGGGGGAATCCCGCACTCTTAAAGATATAATTGGTAATTGTTCTTAAATAAGAAATAACTAATAAATTGCAACGAATCTATATAAAAATGCAACTAATACACTATCTAAATTAATATAAAAAATTTCAGAATTATTTTAATTCAGTATTAAAAAATCAAAAAAGCGCAAAACTCGTAAAGGGGTAATGGCAAAACTAGTTGTGTAATTGCGCTCTAACAAATAACATAGATAAAAAAGCTATATATTGCAAACTTGTCGTTAAATATACAAAAATCACATTTGTAATTATCAGGGATGTCCTGTAAACTGCATTCCGTATCTAAACCATCATTCGTTGCCTTTTCCAAATTCATATCAAATTAAGCTAGGAAAGTCATTACCCCGTTGGACAAATTTTATTTCAAGCAGGTGTGAAGGGCAATTTAGGGCAAATTATATCTTAAAATATTCAGCAATGCAGAGCAGAATGCCTCTTTGTATATATATTATCAGATCCAAAAATAATTATTATACTTAGTTTCAATTTTGATGCGCATTTCAGTTACAACAAAAAACAAGAAATATTATATGCAAAAGCTGCTAATTTATTTGTTGAGGAACTGTCGTCATTTTGCATTATGTTAGCTTACACAATGTTTGCAACGTACTGATGCATTTTTCCGATATCTACACTCAATAATTTTTAAGAAAGACCATGTTGCAGCATTACTCGGCGATCGCCATTACCCAACTTTCTCCTAATGTTTAAAAGTGAGAGAACGGAACTTGAAATTAGGTAGTGGGCTTGATTATGTTTATAAAGTATTGCCAAAATTCTCTATCACATAAAAAATAAAAATATTGTTGTCCGCATAAAAACCATCATGCATAACGCAAAACTTTAAATTAACTTCATACATTGCTATCGATAGTTAGTGCAACGATATTAGTAATTGCTTTAATGTTTAAAAGCAAGAGAACCGAACTTGAAATTAGATAGTGGCCTTGATTATAATCATAAAGTATACATCCCACAATTCCAGGCGGAATAAAGCACGAGCGTCGTATAGAGTAAATTGGATCATCTGATTAATAAAACCTGTCACTAATGTGGTCAATAGATGAAAAAATATCTGTACGAGGAGTATACGCACTAATGATTGCACTTAAAAATGGCACGAAGAGAAATGAAGCTTTGCGGTAACAAGATAAAACATTGTCTATAAAAATGTCTTATATAAATAAATATGTATAATAAATCTTTCAAACCGAAACAGTTCAAATAAATTAATCAATAACATCAGAAAAGATTTTCGTTATAAATCATCCATTTGCGGCAAAATATATTTATTGGGGAACTTGCGAGCAGAAAGAAAAATACATTATCAATTTTTTCATATAATTTTCAAGCTTTGTTCGCGTTTATGTACATTAGAAACGTTATTTTCTTGTTAACTATATATAGTACGACTGTGTGATGAATTTGGTGAAAACGCCCCGCAACTAGGCTATACCGACACTGTTGCGCTTTATCTCGGCAGTCCTAATCGATATTTTAAACTTTTTGAAACTTTATTAATAATTCAGCGCGCTGCAAAATTTTTAAATTATCTATTAAATTTTGTTAAAGCAAAAAAAGATGTAATTAATAAATCGATGGTGCTGCAATTTTATAGAAATTTGTACGCGCAGCAAAGAATTGCACAATTGAATTTTCAAATCTATTTTGAATTAGTCTTTAATTTATTGCAACAATTGCATTTTATTGTATGTTAGATAACTATAAAATCTACATAGCTCGCGTTTTCGGAGTTAAAAATCCAACTACGTAAGTTAATAATGCAGCGGAAAGAAACAATGATTGGGAATTTTGCCAATTTTTACTATGTTATAAATTGTAAACTTGATTTTTAAAGTGCCAAAAAGCTAATTTTATTGACATAAATTTTCTAGTTGTAAAAAATGTGTGATTATTACAAATAAGTAATTATTTGTCTAATAAATTGAGTGAATAAATAAATAAAAATTACTCTACTATTATTAATAGAATGAAATATAACAAAACCCTTTAGAGATAAAAAATAACTAGTTAATGTTATCTTCCAGATTTATCTGCTTTCTTAAATAAATCTGAACTGAATTACATACCTTGATTTAGATTTTGGCGCGACATATTCTTCCCAGCTATGGCCACATTTGTTTTCAAAAGACAATATTTAGCAAATATTGAATGGAGTACGATTTTGGCAACTTTCCCCTAAGTAACATTTCTATTTAAAGTAGATAACATTTATATTATACATTTTGTTTGTTTAATTGTAATAAAAAAAAGATAAACGTTTTAAATAATTAAACGTGTACCCTTAAAGTAATGATTTATCTAATAAAATTAAATATACATATACACCATTTAGATTTTTTAATTAAACATTATTTTAAATAGATAACATTTTTATTGTACCTTGTGCTTTTTGATTAAGTATGATAATAATAATTAAATATACATAAAATAAAAAGATAAACGTTCTATATATATATTATAATTAAATATGTAGGCGTAGGGTTATAACTTTATTGCTTGTCAACACAAAATCGTATTTTAATATAGTTTTGATCAGAGTTGATTAACTAGATCATTTAGTGGGAAAAGTTAAATTGCATTGAAAAAACAAGTTTAGTTATATTTGCATGCCAGTTTATTATATTTATAAAGTTTAATTTGCCATAAAATTATTCGTAAATGTAGATGCGTATTTGTGGTTTTATATAAATTATATTACAAAGCGTTTGCTATGAATAAATTACGTTTAATACTCTCTAATCGAATTTTTGTTAACTAATGTATGTTAACTACATTTGAGCATAAAGCTAAAAAGAGATGATAATTTAAAAAATATTTACTAAACTGTGCAATGATGTTTTGTGGGTAGGGTGCATATATTAAAGTTTATTATGAATTTAAATGAATTCTAACTAGATATTCGAGCAAATCAATTATGAAATTCCTTTAATAACTATTACTAGCAGCACTATATCATTATTGAATGCATACCGCAGTTTATAAATAACTTGATGCTATATTTTACTCGGTTGTCAGCTTAAAATTTCACATTAGTACGTAAAAATAACGCACGTAACGTAAAATGCAAATATTTTATTTATTGTTTCAAGTCGAGATTTATTTTTACAACAATTTCATCAATTATTTTAGCAAAAGCGTCTTTCAAACGAGCTAAAATATAAATCAAGTTTTCTTTTATGTAGAATATTTTATAAAACAGATACTTTTAAAGGCTCCTGTCATAACACTTGTGATATATTTGAAAGATTTTGTTGCATATAGATACGAAAACTTTGTATATAAAACAAGTTAGATTTCTTTACAAATTCTTTTATTAAAACATACATGCACGCACGCATAGAAGAGCAAGAAGAAAAAAATTAAATAAAAAAACATATATACGTATACGTATGTGTTGTATATCTTGATTTATGTTTCTTTCCCACCACTTTCACAACAAATTGGTGGAGATTTAGAAGCGCGCATCAATAAATTACTATTATGAACCTGTAAATATTAAAATACAACAGCTGCGACCTGTATTTTTTTCCATTCTGCGTTTATTAAAGAAACATGCTTTTCATAACACTTTGGAAAACTGTTATTTTGATAGCTAATAAATTGATAATTGAAACCCTGTTGCAAATTCATAAATAAATTGTTGCTTTTACAAGGTAATTTCACTGCATGTCATATGATTTATAGATCACCATAAAGCAACAGCTTGTTATAATTCGCGCTCCTAACAACAAAAATCAACTACAAATACTCAACGCTCATTCAACCACCACCGTGGAATTTAATTTGTCCGGCGCATGCACCAATAATGGAACAATTAAAATATATAAAAGATATTTTTTCTCTACAACACGTAAACGTAATTTAAATAAAGCATGAACGTGTTGCTTTTTGCACAAATATCAGCAAAGTTTAGCATACTGCTTGTATCAGCAGTGGCACCATCATGCATTCAGACAGTTTCATATATTATCATCCCTGGAGAGTCCTATTAATAAACATTATGTGCCATGTTGTTTAAAAACACGTATTTTGTTTATCTGCGTTGTGTTGCAAACTATTTTTAAATCGTTTCATCAATGTAAAAAATACGCGTGGAATGTATACGTATAAATGTTTATATTATTTGTATGTATATCGATGCGAATAACACATTTATTAATAAGTCGTGGGGTTGTTAAACTATTTTGATTATTTATAGTAATGTGAGTGAAATTTGTTTTACTATTGATAGGTAGATTCCTGTCTACTGTTAAATTAATAAACGCGCTATACCTGGTTTATTTCTAAAGTTTGAAACATATATATACACATAATTAATGAGTTTTTTAATCCCCTTCTAAACAAATTTTCAACATACTAATTATTTAATATTTAAACACGTAATTATTTTCAGTTTTATAATACTTAAATTGCACGATCGTAAATAATTTGATTAATAAATTTATGATTTTATACGATGAATATTAAAATACGAGCAACTCTAAATATGTACAAGATATTTAAATTGGAATTTTCTAAAATTATAGAAATTTAAAATTAATTATCAAATAAAAAAATAGAATATTGTGTGAGGATTTTTCTATGAGCATCGACTACATTGACCGTTAGCTCTTTGATACATCAAAATGTGCCAAAGACGACAAGATGATTCTAAGATATGAAAGGTCTTTACCATCAGAGCTGTAGGTCAACACCAAAAAAATTAATGACTAGATTGACAAAAAATGTGGGCGATGAAATAATGGCGATGGTCTTCTTGAACAAAAATGATCTAAAATCATTAAAGTTGATGTGATGATATATTAATTATTCTATATCAATTATTAAATCGGTTATTATAAAAAAAATGATTTTTATGGGCATCGTCTACATCGGCTATTAGTCCTTTATTGCCTACATAAAAATATGATGCTATGATGTTAAAGGTCATTACCATCATAGGTGTAGATTCACATCAAGTATTGATAAATAAATATATTTAATTAGTGACTATGTGGATGGTTTGATAAGTCTGTGCAATTTTCAAGGCAATACGGCCTTTGCACTTATTGAAGATATTTTTCATTAAATAAACCTTTTGGAGTTTATGTTTACCATTCGATTGAATGAAGAAAACCGTAGTTGCTCCCTTTGGTGCGTATTCTCTACTCTGCCAACCCAATGGTGCGATTGTTCTTCGTTCTCTGTGTGCTGTGGTGGATTTATGTTTCACCGACAATAATAAAGCGATACCTTACATCCATTGGTTTGCGTTAAAATAACTCCAAACCTATGGCCGAACATGAAAAATCGCTTTGGTTTTTGCTGAATTTCTGATCAATCGCGGCACCCCTCCCGTTAACAGTTACTCAATGTCTACATGATGGTGCAAAATGTTATGCACCCGCTCAGTCGAGATGCCCACAAAACTAACAATTTTACGCACCTTCACTCATCTAACTTCTAACACCATATCATATATTTTCTTAAAGACATCTGGGGTAAAAACAGAAACTTTGCGATCAGGACGTTTAGCATTATATGTGCATATTTGATCACAACATAGATTTTTAAACCATTTGTAAATGGTTCTAATTGTTGATACATGTTCATCATAATGCTTCACTAATTTATTTATAGTTTCTTACTTCGATTTCCATTTAAAATAGTGTTTTAGTGTTTAACACTCTAAACTCTAGTTAATCCATTTTAGCAAAAATCACACGTTTTTTTGATTCAATTGAATGGTAAATAAAAACTAATAAACAAATATGCATGAAAATGTGGGTGTGTTTCTTCAAATCATGTATCTAATGAAAAATAACTTCGATAAGAGGAAAGGCCGTACCGTTTTGAAAATTGCACGGACTTATCAAACCACCCACGTAGATTGACAAAATGGAAAATGATGATAAAATGTATATCGTTTTAAATTGGAATATAAAAAAAACATATCGCAATAAATTAATTATCAAATCTGTTTTTATCAAGATAAATAATGGAATATATCGCCCATTAGTCCCATACTACACCGTTGTCGTAATCCAACACCAAATAAATAAATATACACACTAACATCAATATTTATAAAAAAGTTGAATTATTTTAAATTTGAATATTCTAAAATTATAGAAATTGAAAATAAAAAGCTCGATGTGACGATAAATTAATTATACTATATTAATTATCAAATCTATTGTTATAAAGAGAAATGATAGAATATTGTGCGATGATATTATTATTGGTATTACGCAAATTTAACCGAAACAAAACAATTCATCAAATTCATTTATCACTTAATATATATATATAGCATTATATTCATTACCATTTCTCTTCTTTTTTAATTTATCAATGTTTAAAAATGAGCGATTTATCAAAAATTTCATACATGCAGATATAACAATACGAAATATAAAATTTAATAAACGGTATTGGCTTTCTGTTAGCAACAGCAACAAAAATAATTTATAACTATTAAAAAATATGGTGCAAATAAATTTATTAGATACTGTGTGTACATAGATATGCGATAGCATTTGACATTGCATGAATTATATTTATAAATACAAAGTAAATTATTATCGTGTGTACTTAATTACTGTTATCTTTAACAATAACCTGACTTCTTTCAATATACTACAATATATTGTACTATGCAGTTTCAGTTGAAAAACTTATAAATTAGTTTATTTATATAGTACACAAAGGTAGTATATGTTCAGCAACATTAAAGTGAAATGAAAAGTTCAATGAAAAAATTCCATTTAGTAAATAAACTGAAGGATCAAACAGTTTTGTTAATAAGTTTACAGATAATTTATTTTAATAATGGAAACATTTAAATTTCAATATTTGACGCTGTTAATATTTGTCAACTTGCAACTAATCATTTATATATATGTTTATAAAAATGAATGTGTGTCTATTTGTACTCGATGATTCAAAAACCATACATCCAATCGCCGTAAAACTTTGGGGAGTTGTTTAATATAGTACAAAGAAGGTTTCTGGCATATTAATCATGAGAAGAAAACGTTATATTCGGTAAAATATGTTGTTTTGTATAAATAGTAGGACTGTCAATTTCACAGCTGTCAGTGTGACAGGATAAACATTCAAATATTCAAACATTTACATTTGCTCCTTGCAGAAGATCAAAGTTATGCCTCCATACCGGCAGGACAAAAGTTATGCGACAAAAAATTGACTTTAAGACTTTAATAACATAGTCAAATTTTAAACGAGAAATTATTTTAATCAATCTTTACTACTGACGATGAGTCAGAGCAAGGCGTGGCTGAGAAAGCTAGTTTTTAATATTTCTTCATTCCAATAATGCCTTTGTCAGTTGCCGTTTAAAATTTGCAATTTGATCTATAATAGTTAAAATACCTACAACGTATAATACTATTGTACTATTGAGTTTCGGTTGAACAACTTATTAATTACACAAAGGAAGTATATGTTCAGCAAAAGTAAAGTGAAATGAAGAGTTCGATAAAAAAATTCCATAACTTAATAAATTGAAGGATGAAACACTTTTGTTAATAAGTTTACACATAATTTGTTTTTATAATGGAAAAAGTCAAATTTTAACATTCTCATTTTTAATAAATTCTTCATTTCAATAATGCCTTTGTCAAGTATCACTCAAAATTTACAACTCGATCTATAGTAGTTAAAATGCAACGTATATAAAGCGCTGTTGAAATTGAACAAAATTGTGTTTTTACTCTTGCATGACGAACAAAAACATGCGCTCGTACATTTTATATATATTTTCATACAAGCATTATTTGGCAATAAATCACTAATACGTAACGTTAAATTATTCGGATTCTCTTGTTTTTTGCGAAAGAAAAAATCACCAATACTCAATCACCTACTGAGAGATGTTATCCAAAAACAAAAAAAAAACAACAAAAAGAAATATGGGCTCAATGTATTTTCTAAATTTGTAGTCGACAATGCGCGTCGTTTAAAAGTTATATGGAAAAATTGTATAGCAAAGTATTCTGTTAGCAATTTTTAAAATTTAAAATATATAATGCCAGTGAAAAGAAAATGGTGTACTTTATCATCCATAGAATGTGTACGTACGTTATACAAAAGCTTAAATTTTCATAATTCTGAACTATACAAAACTTGGAATTGCTCAAACAAACGATCTATAAATTATACATAGACGTATAGATACGAGTATATAACGCAATTGAAATTAACCTCAAACTGTTAGATAAATATTTGTAATAAACAATGACTGCATCAAAATAGTAAATTAACAATTGTTTGTTAATTTATCTGTGAGCTGTGTGAATGTATAAAGTTTCGAACCGAAATACAACAACTTATTGTTATCTTGTTAAGTATTTTAAGAGGTAAGGCAGCAAAAATACGGTTAGGACGCCCATATAAACGAGCCTCTAAAAATAAATGCCCTGCCAATTACTATCATAAAACGAACTGTTTATAAATTAAGAAAGCTAATGTTGATTTAGGCCATTTACTACTTGCTCAAACATATGTACATGCTGCCCGCTAATAAATTTACAACAACGTAATTTAATATTTGTTAAAAAATGGGTTTCGATATTACTCAGCAATGTTAATTATAATAAATTTGACTTTTATATAGATATTTTACACATTTCATAGTATCGATTATGATGCTGAAAATCACATTTTAATAAATTCATGGACATGAAAGTGTAAAGATCATCCATAAACCTTCCTGAGAGGAAAATTGCGCTTGCGTCACTATAACTGACACTTACACATGGTGAAGTTATAGAAACTTCATCTTATTGCCGCAACCTCGAATATCTGTCTATATTTAATATCCTTCAAGCTTTAACCCGAAAGATTTGCAATAAAATAGTGCATTTTATTGTAAGTTCCAATAAATTGCTAAATAAAAACGTCGCATGCTATATGTAGTAAATAAGCGTATTATTAAAAACAAAAACAAAACTCAAATTTAGTTATGTATACTCATAATTAAACCAAAAATATATGATGTTATTCGGCTTTCTTGACTAAAGCAAAGTATTATCTACTAAACAATAATCTCACTGGATAAAAGTGAAGTGGTTTTTCAAAGACGCAGAAGAAGAGTACACTTAATAAAGATGTGAGTTCAATTTCGCAAATAAAGAATATTCAAATATAAAAACCACTTATTTTATATATGCAAGATATAAATTGAAGTTTATACAAATTATAAAACAAACATTATTGTAATGATATAATATTTTTTGCGATTTAAATAATTTGATATTAAAAGCATTATAATTATGTACTAAAACTTGCTAGCAGTGTACAGTAGATTGTTTACGTAATGTTGCAAAAAGAGAACACAAATTGTAATGTTGTAAATATGATTTATATAACAATTTGTTCTTTGAAATTACTAAAAATTATTGAATATTTCAGTTTGAGCTTTTATTTATTTTTATTTAATATTTGAAATACCTATTATTTTGATAAAATTCAAGAATGTAAAATCAATTCGTCAAATATTTCATTACTTTTTTAGCACTTTTCTTATTCATTTGCTTTTAAAATTTTCCAAAATACCCAGTTTTTCAAATGTTTATCCACAATACATGGTTCACAACAATTATCTTACAATACTTACATAGATCAAATGAAAAACTTAATAAATATAATAACCAAATGTATACCAACCTCGCATTTACGGACGAAGGGAGTAATATAAATCAAAATATGGCATACATTAAATATAGGATTAAACCTGAAACGTAATCTATACTTGTGTGGTGTAGAACGAGTACATACCTTTTAGGCGTAGTCTTTGTTATGAATAACAATAATCCCGCAATATAAAATTTAAATTTAATTTTTTATCTGCGTTTTTAATTTCGTAAAATGAAAAAAATACTTTTCACACCTAGTATTCAAATATATCAAGTTTTCAGAAATGCAATGGAGACTAAAAGTCGACATAACATAATATTTTATACTTAAATCATAATAATTAGACAATTGCAATGTGTTTCAAGTTTTATATGAAAAATATCATTCAAACAGTAAGGATTTCATAAAAAATCTTACTTTTTCTAAATTGGAAAGCAGAACTCGACATCATAAAAACGAGGTGATCGCTTAGAGACAACAAAGAAGCATGTGATCATTAAAAATATGTATGCATGTAGAATCTTTAAAATTAATGTGTTTAATCGATTTCCAGCTTTTGAATTCTGTTTAATCGACATTTTTTGATATTTTTGAATTTTTAACAATATAGATAGATAGTTTTAATTCATGTATCTATAAATTTTACAGAAAATGAAGTTTTGGTGTATAAAATTGTTCATCGATTTTTTCTAAATACTTTTGCAATGCGTATTTTTTGATTTTTTGGAATGTTGCTTCAACAAAAACAGGAACATAGGTAGTTTTAACCCAAGTGTCTATAATTTTATTCAAAATGAAGTTTCGGCCTGCCTATAAAATTGACCATTTCGATATTGTTTATTACAAACTCTAACATTGGTGCGTAAAATGATAATGTTCTTCTCCACAATGTAATGTTTGTTTTCGCCAAGAAAAAAATGCACTCAAGCCTAAAAACGTTTATGCTTTTAGCAGTTGTTTCCTAAATAACTATTTTATGTTTATACATATACATAAAATCTAAATAGATGCTGGCGCAACTTTTAATATAATGTTATTACAGCAGCCACCAATTCCAGCAAGCAAGCAAGCAAGCAAGCGGTGTATATGTAGCAAAATCAATTTCATAATTCTTATATGAATCATTTGTCTGAAAATTTTATGGTTATCTGTCTGTGTAAGCACTTGCAGATTTATGGACGCATTCAGAATTGACATTTTTGGCAGATCACCCGTAACTATTACAAATAGCCTTACAGAATTGCATTATTCGGATCATCAAACATAATTATACAGCAAATTAATTTAATTTTAGCATGTTTGCGTAATACATAGCAGCTTTGCAGATCAGCATTTTGCTGCTGAAAAAAAGCAAGCAAACACATTTTTTTGTTCATAAAACATTGCTGCTGCTTCTTTGGAATAACGATGGTGCCGAAACAATTCATGCAAATTTTCCCATATTCCCAGCAGATGATCGGTTTGGTTATAAAATGACCGTGGCGTCGCATACATTAGCAACAATACGCGCTGGTACAAAACTATAGAGATAAAACATGTCCTACATTTTCGACACAGAACGCGAACGAGAAGAACGCAAAACGAATATTTTTATTTATCCAAACGCGCGCGCTTGTGTTTCTTCTTCCCTCCTCCGCCATTCAAATGAGAATGAATGTTATAATAATAAAAAATACGTTTTTGTGTCTCCGATCCGCAGCAGCAGCATGCTTGAAATTCTCGCCATAAACATTTTAAGAGAGTTATGTGCAATATACATATATATAATATAATATTTTGTTTTTAAGCGTAACAAATCGAAATTTTGATTAAAAACAAACACTGGCTGCGGATATGAATTATTTAAAATGTAATAAAGAGTAGAATCGTGCATTCTATTGGTCTGTAATTTTAATGAAAGCGAATTGATTTTGCACGCGTTTTGTAAACAACGCAACGCTTTTTCTAGGCCCGTGTAAGTGTGTTTTATATTATTAGAATTAATCCTTCGGGATAGGTTGGCACAACTTAGTTTTAGAGTTTCTCATTTACATCCGGTTTGCTGGTCCTGAAACTTCCTCTCTCTGTGCTGCGGTCCCAAGATGTCTCACTAACTGCTTGTATTTCTCTGGTTGATCTCCTTAGTAGTAGCGCCGCCGCTCTCAGGAGTACACTTTTTTCGCACGTGAAACTGTAGATATGAAAATATCAATTTGCGGCGGCGGCGATTTTTTTACGCAATTTATTCGCTTCGATAAAAACGTATTAATAATTCAAATCGACAACCATCGTGCGGCTGCTTTATAATGCTCAACTATAAAGTGAAATAAATTGCACCTCGAGCGAATTCAACAACGAAACATATTAATTTATATTCCTTGGACAAGCAAGAGAGAAAAAAGGGTACAGCACAATTTTATTTTATATTAAACGACACACGCTCGCTTATAAAATTTTTTGGTTGAAAAGTGTATGTACCTCGCAGACTGTGGTTGACAAGGATAAATTGTTTCGAGCACCAAAACGTTTAACAAATGTTTACAGCTAAATTTTTTTTTGTCTTGGCTGGCTGGGGTATTTAATTTTGCGTATTGTCATTTTTCCAGATTAAAGATCAAAAGTTTGGGCGAGCGAGAAATGCATTTGAAGATTAATCACTTATAAGTTCTGCGTTGCGCTGTGTAGACTACTAAATGGTTTTTTAATTAAAATAGCAGAACTTAATTTGAATGTTTTCAAGAAAACATTGGGCGTGTTTTTGTGCAAAATTAACAAAATGAAAAGCAAATAATTTGATTCCCAAATGCGATAAGAAGGCAGTAAAGCATTATTAAAATTTTAATCAATTAATTAATTTCAAAAGATGGTAGTATACATTTTGCAATCTAACGATTTTCTCTCTTTTAAGGTGTTAATAATATTCATGATGAAATGATTGCAGAAATCATTCAATTAAATGCTATAACTAAAATTTATATAATATGCCTGTACGTATATATTTAATTTAATAATAAATTAATATGCAGTTTTAATTAATTTGATTTTATAGTCTAGTTCAATTACGCACACAATAATATTTACTAATATAAACGTTTTAAATACCGCAAAACCGCATAAGATAAATAAAATGTCAAATAATAACTAATTTAATTCCAATTGCATTTCAATTTTAAGAAGATGTGAGGTAACATATTGTACAGCGAAACTTCAATTAAATGGACCTTGCATAATCGCCGTCACCTCAAAATACTCCTACTAAAAAGCTGTTTTCACAGTATCAATCAGTAATTTTACGGATATGGACAACAGTGCAAAATTTTTATAGAAATTGGATAAAAATTGTATGGTATGGGAGATGCATTCTTATTTGCGATGACCTACCCTATGACTTATAAGTGTTTACGTCCATTGTCCATATCCGTAAGTTTGAAAGCAGGGTGGCACTGAAGTATATCCGAACCATCTGGACTAGTGCTTTGACCTTCATAATTTACTATTTTGGTGCTTCCTTTTCACACGGCATTTCTGATGTTCTAAAGTTTTTACGAAATGAGTGAGGTTCCACTAAACTTAAATAATCTAGGTACCCAAAAATAATAGACGAGACAGTAGCAAAACTAAAAAGTGGTTATAGAACGAGTGTTGTGGAGTAAAATATGGCAGCAGCAGCGTAATTCAGACGAACTTAAGTCGCATTACGTTGGTCAACAAGAGATGCATTTCTACCTTCTTCTTTTAGTTATGTACATAATGTACAAAAGCTTTGTTAAATAACTTTAGTGATAAACATACAGTATGTGATTCATCTAAGCAAAATTACGATGATAACTACACAAATTTATATTAAATGATATGTTATTTGTAACTTGTACCCCAATACCGGGTAATTTTCATATTCTTATTTTAGTTCCAAATCACGCAAAAAATAAAATTATTTCATTGAACTTTTTCGTTTTCTCTATACAACATCTTGTTTCCTAAGTATCCCAATTGCGCCTATTCTTCCCTATATCTAAACATTACATTGTAATGATTACAACAAACAAATTTCTAAAACACTGAACATGATAGATCAGATCAAACACGTGCCTCGGCTAATAATGAACCAAACCTATTGCCGAAAACCTTTTTTACACAGTATTTATCGTCTTACGAATTGAAACAATCATTCCGAATCCTTCAGCTAAACAATCATTCCTATCAAGAGAGCTCGCGCTGTTTTTGGTAAATATAAACGAATAAAAAGGGGAAAGGATAAAATTAGTCAATGTTCAAATAATAGATAATTCAAATTAACGTCAGATCGATGTTTTTTCACAAAATGTTATTTTAGTTTTATCGATATTTTGAAGTAAATTAAACATTGAATTGAAGGTTTAATTGAATTTTCCAGCAATAGACAATTTAAAAAATCAAAAAAGCGAATCAATGGCTTGGAGATAAATTAAAATTGTTCTTTATTTGTTATTGAACAGAAAAATCTATTTAGTTTAACCCGCATTTTGAGTCTAAATAATTTTACAAAAAAGTGGCTTTATTAAAAATCACTTAATTTAAAAATGGAATAAAAACCCATTCGTAGTTGAAATGTTACTAAAAATGGGAAATTATGTAGAAGTATGTATTGTAATAACGTCAAGTCATACGAATTCGCTTTAGTGAAATTGAATCTAAGTAAATTTTGCATACTTTTATCAATAAAAAAAAAAGAATAACAGATTGTATTCAAAATGCAAATGGAATGAGAAACAATATTTAGCTGGCTGAGAATTTTCTATATTTAAATTTTAAATTGAGAATAATGCGTGTTGCAATAAAAATGTGCGGTAAGATTTAAAGAAAATTAGCGAATCGTAAATCATTACTTGATTGCCTGCAGAAACTACAATTCTTAAAATGTATCAAATAGCAAATTCAAGGGAAATTGTATTAGTAAATCTAACCATTCCCGAATGTAACGCGATAGTATTTCATTACATAAGATTTACTTTTTAAAGTGTATTGATCGACAAATTCAATCTTTATCAATAATTGATCAGCCACGGATCAAATTTATTGTAAGTATCTTCTCACGTTTCAGCTGAATTGTCGCTGAAAGATAAAACACAATGGTGTAAACGCACCCTTATCCAAGAATTAAAATATACATTATTTGTGTCACAAAATTCATGCTTTATAACGTTCAAATATTTAATTTAGTTTATATTAAATTAGAATATATAGTAATAACCCGTATATCACAAAACTCTGTACAGCACATGCCACTGAACAACGATTTTTTGAACATGTATAAGGTGGGNTTTGGATAATTTTTTACCAAGATTCGTTTATATTAAACTAGAATAAAGTTATACTCCGCATATTGTGACTCCGTACAGTACTAATTCACTGTAGAGGGATTTTTTGAACGTGTTTAATACATAAGCATAAGGTTGAACATAAAACGAAAAAGGTGTGATAATAACAATAACCGAGCTTCAAAAAGACTGTGCAATATTAGCAAACATGAGACGAAAAAAGAAAAGTGCATCATCAGTTCAAAAATTGTTCAAAATATGGAATAATAATGTAATAAGTGCATCTCGTAAAGTGTAATTACAAATCCCGGTTTAACAATAGGTTAATATAACTAAGAATAAATTATTTTAACCAATTACAGATTTTTGTGGTTTTTTTTACAGTTTTTGTTTATATTAAATTAAAATAGATTAATATTGTGACTCCGTGCAGTACAAGTACACTGTAAAAGGATTTTTTAACGTGTTTAGTACCCATAAGGTTGAACATAAAAGGGTGCGACAATAACATGAACCGAAAAAGGACTTTGCATTATTAACTAACACGGACCGAAAAATAGTATCAATGCATCATTAGTTGGAAAAATTATTAAAATAGATTTTCTTATAAATAATTTATCAATTTTCATATAATATATTGCATACTCTGTTTGGTATCATTTTAAATATTTATTGTTAATATCGTATAGTATAAAATTCAATTATTTTTGTATCCAATATTTGTCAATAAAAAAACGTGACTAGGAATATTTTTTTACCAATGCCAAGAATGTGCAGCATATAACGCATTCCTAACACATGTTCTATAATTACAGACAGTTAAATAATGTTGGAATAACAACTATGTTGATAATATTTCGAATATTTTTGAAATAGGTATCGCTTTGCATAAAAATTTGATGGTGGTTGCAAAAAAACGGCAATAAAATGTAATTTTAATTCAAGATTGCGTTTATGATGAAAATGATCAGTTATGGTTGTAATTAAATTGTACAACTTTTATAAGAAAAAGAATAAAGTTAATAGACCGAAAAAACATTAGCATTATAAATAGCTTCTTGGATGTATTTAATTAACATTTTTTCCTTGTAGAGGAGAAAAAAAAGATTTTATTTTTTAATTCATTATATTCTAAAGGCATTGCTTTTATAAATTACGTGAAGTAACTTCATTCATTTCATAATTATAAAATTTTAATAGGCCTTATTATGATGTAATTATATGGATTAAATAATCAATCTTTTGAAGTGTCTATCTCATTATCAAGTATGGTTTTTGGTTTAATCATTTCAGATACATTCTATCAATATTCTCAAATATAAATTGTACGCAGAATCTGAAACGATTTTCGAGAAGCAGCCGCCGCCGCTACAAAGTATTATATATATACAAGTACTACATAAAACATTATACTAGTAAAACTCGTACTTCACAAGTTTTTGTTACAAATTATTTACAGGCCTTTGCCTAAGCACCATTCAAAAATGTCACTGAATACGGGTCATGTAAATATACTATAAAGTTAAATTTCTCTGTGTGCGAAAAAGCTAGCAGGCTGTAAAAAATCGGATGTTTATAAGAACATTCATAATTTGTTATCTTTTATCAGTATGTGTAGTCAGATGCATATAAATTTCTCTGTTAAAAGTTAGCTGGTTGTTAAAAATCAGATGTTTAAATTAATAATTTGCTTAGTTTTAGATATTAATGTAGTTTTTACTAATTTAATTGCAATATTTAAGTATACATACCCAATTTCAGTATGTGGTGCATTTTTTCCGAATAGGAATGGAAAGTTCTTTCTTTGTGATTCAGGTTTAAAAATACGGAAGAAGTAGATGTATTAAGGGTCATGTGAATATAAAGTTAAATTTCTCTGCGAAAAAGTTAGAGGCAGTAAAAGAACATTAATAATTTTGCAGTTTTTTAAATATTTATGTATTTTATCTAATTTCATTCCCACATATGCTAAAAGCGCATGGACTATTTGTGTGCGATGCGCTTTTTGTCTGAATAGGAATAAAGTTTCTAAAATTCCGATTTAAAAAATATTACACAGCAATAAATATAATAAGACTTCTGTGAATGTAAAGCTAAATTTCTCTGCGATAATGTTAGAGGCTTCAAAAAATCAAATGTTCATTTATAAACATTAATAATTTGTTATTGTTGTTAAACATTTTCAAAACATTAATAAATTTGAAATGTTTTATACATTTATGTACTCTTAACTAATTTCATTACAATATTTAGAAATACAATATACACTTTTCCGTATGTTGCGCATTTTCTGCGGAATAGAAATGAAAGGTTCTTTTTTTGTAATTCCGATTTTAGAAAAAAATTTACGGAATCAGTATATAAATGAAGTGTTAGGGATTCTAAAGGAAGTTTCGTCACCGTAACCCGGACTTTGGAACAACCCCATCCGCACATCACCCTTGGACGTTGGAATGTGGATATTAAAATTCCTTAGCAGTCGACGCAAGCAAACCTCTCTCCTTCACTTGACACGACTAAATGATTTTTAGTGTGGAGAGGAGATATCGAAAATTATTATTGCTATAATAAGAAAACCGATGAAAGTTTGAATGTTTTAACCATTATGCGATACGACAGTCGATATTTACCATTCAATCAACGTCAAAATGCATTTTTTACGTTCGATGTTGTTGTTTGTTTGGACGTATTTTCAATGCGACGACGACTAACAAAAACACATCGCAGCACACGATGGGGGCGCAAAATATTTATTGGGAAGACATTTTTTTCGCTCTCTCTATTTTGGCAACGCCCATCACTCGTTCAATTTTAATCGCGCTCGCAGAGAGAATTTAATTAATGAATTATTATTGCACGTTATTGTTTTAATTCAGTGCATAGAGGGGTTAAATTTCCATGTCACACCCTTAGCATTAATAATTACATGTGACGTAAATAGAACAAAGTCATCTAGTGGATGTATAGAATAATTAGGCACGAATATTTCTAGAAAAGGGTTCCACGTTATTATAAAACGAAGAAGTTTTGCAATGACTTGCTTGTTAAACAAATATGTGAGTTGAATAAATATATATAGGTATATATATAGAGGATAAACAATAATTTCGTACTATAGCATGAACGCGACTAGTTTTTGACGTATTATTCAAGCAATGAATTGTATTCAATTATGAAATGACAGAATCTAATTAAGAAAAAAAGAACTTCATTAAAATTAAATTGCATCGCAGAGTATTATAATTAATTTGCATGAAAAAATCTAATTTAGCTTTTTTTATATATATATAGAGAACTTCAAAACATGCCAAGTTTATTATTACGCTCTTTTTGCCCTATTTATTATTCAAATGTACTCTCTTTTTCTATTATCTATGTGGACAAGGAATGGAATTTTTTAGTAGGAAAGATGCAATTCTTATTTTAATCTAAATTTTTGCCGCTCAAAGTAAATTAGAGAATTTCCACTATTACTCCATCTCGCTTTTATAAATATTTTTCTGTTATTTTTCTCTCCCGTCTACTCTACTACATGTATATAGTGTGTTTTAATGCACACATACCTGAGACGTAACACATAAAATAAAGCGAAACATTTATTAAAGGGTAATCCAACACTGTAACTATTTTCGTACTTTATCCGACGGTCCAAAATTAATAATAAAAAGCGTAAAATGGTATAATAAATCACAACAATTACATATACAGAATTTTTGTTATAAGGAATATAAAATATCACTAACTCCAAAATAAGTGAACTATTTGTGTTTTTTTATTAAAATTATTCTTATTTAGTAACTTTTTTATTCTTTTTTTCACATTCTCAATAATTACCAAATATTTGATTTTTCAGTTTGTTAAAAATAGCAATAAACTAGCGTAAAAGTAAGTGATATTTTTAGATACTTCTTGAACTTAAATCATTAATCAAAAAATAAGAAAAATTAATTATTAGATACGTAAGAGATATATTAAGTTACTGTCATTCCGTAATGCATGAAGTTAGCCGCAAATCCTAAAACAGTGCCAAATATAAAAACACCCAGGTCATAGGATTGAGGTTAGATCATAGCATTATCATAGTAACAAATATTTTCATAGTAGAAAGTCAAAAGTTGGTTTCTAATTTGGTTTTATTACTTGCCTAGTATCTGCTGATTTTAATTGTAAATTATGCAAATATTGTAAAAATTGAACATTATTTGGTTTTGAAATAAATAAATATGAAATACGATTCTTTTACAATTTTACATAGGAATACAACAATGCTTTGCAAATGACTCAGTAACAATAAAAATCTCAACTAGCTGACGTATTATATTTACAGAGATAGTAACAGATTTTTAAACTATATAGATGTAAACATTGTTTGATGAAATTAAGTAGCATGCTAGTAATAAAATATACTTCTATATGATTATGTCGTAAATATAAACTAAACTTATCACACCACACACACTACACTCCACATATTGATTTGGCATGTGTTGAGACGTTTTGTGTGTACATGTCACATGTTGACTTGTCCAGCCTCTGATATGTAATTAATTAGCTCTTGATGCGCAGACTGTAAGTAAATTGAACTGCGAACATTCATACATTTTGATGGTCGAGTGAGAAAGACGTATAGAGAGAGAGAGAGCAAATTACGTCCAGTTGGGCAAATAAATATTTTAACAAAGTATTTACAATATTATCGCGCATCAATAGCCTTAATCGCCAAGGGCCAATAAGGAGTATAATAAAAGAGTTTTCCAACTTAATTTAGCAACAAGATTTCTATACCGTAAGGAAAAATAAACAGTTTATTCAAAGAATTTCGATTAACTTATATATAAATATAATGTACATAGTTAATCAATTAATGGGGAAGCTAGCTAACTAACATTCAAATTTATCACAGAAATTATTTAAAAGTAAGGGGTTAACATAACTGATCTTTTACGTAACGTTCATTGTTATTTCACCTTCAATTACGCTAATAACTATTAAGTTTAAAGAGCACCACTGCGAGTAATATTTTTTATTTTGTGTAACTGCTTCCTAAAGTAACTTTTTAAATGCTTATAGTGGAAAACTTTTAGTTATATTCAGTTGAAATTCATAAAACTTCCACCATTTCATATTAATACAGAAAAATGCATATTTATTTTAAGTACACCATTAAAATTTTAATAAGATAAAATTCGAATATATAATCTTAAGCAAAGCGTAATGAAATTATTTTAAAATAAAATAAGTAGATATAAATTATTCCGTTTTTAGCACACAGATTTGATATAAAATTATATGTTTATACCAACCTGCCTACGTTCTTTATAAGTTCTTTATAATAATTTCAAAGCATTTTATTCACATTATTTGTATATAATTTTGTAATATAGAAAACAGAATAAACAAACAAATTAAATTAGAATTACAGCATAGTCTTTAAATAGCACAACTTATTCTAATATGTTATAAATAGCAGATTTTCTTAACTATATACAAGTTGTTTTCTTTTAATTTGAGGTGATTTCATATACAATTTGAAGTCTAAACGTTATAACAAGACTTGTAATGATGTTTTTATAATTTTTGATTATGGAGCAATAATGAAAAAATGTTTCTCACTTGTGTCTTTCGTACTTACTTAAAAAATAAAATCTTATTCGAGCGATGCAAATATCTCTGCCCAAATTACTGTAATATGGGAGTACCAACATAGACAATTCTAGGTGGAATTTAATGCCTCTAAATCGGGTGGCCAACTTTTTACACCAAGTACTTACTTATACACAGCTTTCCTACCAATATTATTTTCTACTGGCCAACAATCCCATAGATAGCGTTGACAAATCGTAACGTGAAATGGCTTTAAAATTGATAAATCTACAAATGCCCGACTATTGCGTTAAATAAATAAATTAAATAAATCACTTGATTACTTCACAACATTATAATATTTGTTTATATTTTATAACACATGTGGGTTTCCTACGGCTAGTTTAAATAATTTGCGCATTTTTGAGGCAAATAACTATAATTTTAATATTCATATGATACGCAAACAAATAAATAAAATAGATGGATTAAAATTAAATTGAAACTCATTAAAAAGTTAATTAAAACCTCAATTTTTCATAAAAACCATATTTATTATTGGATTACTAAAAAAATTAATTAATTGATAACGTATTCCAGTTTTAAAATGAATTTCAATTTATTATATATGTATGATGATAGATTAAATAATAATAGATTGTACAAAATATTTAATAACAAAAAACCAAGTTTATAAAAATTGATAATTTATAATACATCGTTCAAATCAGTTAATTGCAAATAATGAAGTTAATTTTAATAGTATATTAGAAAAATGATGTCAGGTTCCATTTAAATTAAAAAAGTTTAACTGTTATTTAGCAATTTGCAAAATGTTACCTCTTATTTTTAAATTAAATTCCTAGAAGTTAATGGCTGTTTAATTTACTCTAACATAATTAAGATAGCTTCACTTTATTTTCCAGCAATAAAATATATTATAATTTATAATTTTTTATTCGTCGTAAAAATTCTATATTTTGTCGCGCCTTGTTTTAATTTACCGCTTTAAATGAGAATGGTTTTAATAATATACGCGTCTACAATTACAATTATAAGAGAATCGAAATACAGAAATATTAAATTTTATTCGAATCTAGCCTACAAATGAATTACCTCCAACATTTTATTAAATCTTTCATAAATTACTTGCGTCCTCAGCATCATAAATTTAATAATTTATTCCAAATATAACTTACCCTACATAATATTAGTCGCCCAAAAACAATTACAAATGTTATTGAATATTAGTTGGAGAAACATAACCTACAAATCTTGAGGGTTTATAAAAAACAATGTGGCTAACGTGACAATTACTCAAACAAAAACTAAATAAATTACAAATATATGTTTTAATTTAATAAATTAAGCAAACATAAGGAATCGAGATAAAGAAATATTAAATTTTATTCGAATCTAGCCCTACAAATAAATTACCTCCAACATTTTATTAAATCTTTCATAAATTACTTGCGTCCCATTTAGTATGTCATCCATTAATTTGAACGACAAATAATATTAATATGATATTCCAACCATGTAACAAAATATAATATGTATAAGTAACATAATATGATATTAAATAATCTTATTATGTATGCGTTTGTAATTCAAACGTGTTGGTCCTTTAAACGCGATTAAACCGAACCTATATATTAAAGACTTAAGACGAAAAAAACCGTAATAATTTACAGCTTTGAGTATAAAGTAATCTACCGTCAATACACACCTCTACGACTTGCCGAAAAGTAGAAAAAAAACTACCAGTGAGGATTTACGCTTTTAAAATAATCTTCGATCCGACAAATGATTTATTCAATTCTGTTTGTTCAAAAACCTCATCAAAACTCACTTAAGGCATTGCGACTGTGTAATTTTTTACCACCACCGAAAAGTTTCTGTCTCGGCAAGAGAAATATGTGAATGTGTATTGATTTCCCTACACCGAAAGTATTGTATGTATCGGGTTGGCAACTAAGTAATTGCCGATTGCAGTTATAGATGCTTTT
>JARJDW010008855.1:0-10008 GCA_030264715.1 Adinopsis sp. GC000173 | reverse complement strand
TTTTTTTTTTTTTTGATTTTGTCAAATTAATCCAATAATTGTAAAATTTTGCATGTATAGATAATTTTAAATTCTAAACAACTTAACTTAATAATATTTTGTCGTATTATTGCTTAAAATGGCATTTTACCTAAACACAAAATCACTTTTCCCTCATTATCAGCCCCCCTTTAAATTTTAAAAAAGTGAAAATATGCTTAAAATTCATTTCAGACTAAGCAGGGGTTGATTCCAAAGCGGCAGCACTAGACTCCAAATTTTTCAATGAATTATCCCTATAGTGAAATCGATCCGGGGACACACTGTATAATATGGCATCCTATTCGTCATTTAATTAAGAATAACATAATTTTTTTAAACTAGATTAAATTCATTACACAATATTTTCTACACAAATTTAAAAAAATCCAAATCTGTCACTCTGTAGAGTAATATCGAAAAATACGTCATTTATATGTAGTCATAGTATATAAAACCAAAAAAAATTGCAGAATAGCTTATGAATCGTACCATATCTATACTAATTAATTCACAATGATCTGATTTCGGTTGGTATCAATTAGTTTATTTAATTTACTGTATACTAAAATAAATTTGTTAAAAATCGAACTTGCTTCGTTATTGAACTTACCACAATGCACCTTAAAGTGATTCCACCCGAGCGAGGCTTTTTAAAACCGTGCATTCCACAATTTGGCGTTTGCTACGTTATTAATACGGGAAGCAACATGATGTGAAAATAGCTTTATTTTCTTTTTACTGATGTTTCAACATTATATGCTCCTATTCCTTTAAATCGTTATAGTGGGCGAACTAAACATTGAATTGTAGTATGTGAAGTTATTATCAGAATTATTAATTGACGACTGTTTTATGCCTACTCCTACTTTTGTTGTAGGAATACGTTTGCAATCAACGTAAGGGAAACATAGCGATAAAAACTAATTAAATTTCCAAAACATGTATTATAGAGCTACTTCGCTAGTGTTCAAATTTCGGTAGGTATTTTGCTGCGCAGGATGCATTTACTACTCCACAAACAATCTTCAAAATACTTTGTTCCAATAAGTGACATTCATGATTTTAAATTAATCATTGTCAAAATTCGAAAAACTACATGATAAATTGTAGAGATTTTGCATCTGATGCGCCTTGATGCGGCTAAGGTGCATTTGTACGTTAGGTCCCGATATGCATAATGCTTTAGCTGCGTGCAACGAAATTCTTGTATGTCTAACAATAAATACTTGTAATTTTATAAGTAAATAATTCAAAGTATGATAATATACCTATAAATAATGAATTAATATATGCTTTTTAATAATTTAAAATTACTAAAAAGGGCAATTATAAAACAATAATGTATTATAAATATGCACATAGAATTAAATTTGAAGAAAATTTTTATATAAATATTTTATCGAAGTTATTTTTGTATATTGTTTACATTTTACTACACGCGTACAGAATGATTCCGTTTTAATTAATGCGCACATCAATCCAAATTCATTCACATTATATACAACTTATGATATATTTTCTCGATTTTTAACAATGTTTCAGCTGGATGATTAATTTCAAAGCTTGACGGTAGTTAATTTTTGGCAATAACTATTTCAAAGCAATTTTGTAGCGTGTCACTTCAAAAGATTCTTTAAAAAATTAACTTAATTTACTAATTTGTTTTAAACTTTGGGTACGGTTAAATATTTTATTATTTAAATGATTATTTATTAATAGTAAAAAATACATAGGTACTATCTGCTAGTTTCAGTAATGTAAATCACTATTAACAGATACAGTAAATTTTCGATAAATGCAACTTTTCTGAAACGATTTTTGAAAAACAGCATTAATTAAAAAAATTGCAATTTTCGAAATTGGTGTATAATAAAAAAATATATGCGAAAACCTATCGAAATGCCGAAAATATTAAAATATGAACCTATTCCTAAACAATAAAGTACTGTTTTATTTGAAAATACAGTAATTTTTCGAAAAATGCAACTTTTCTGAAACGATTTTTGAAAAAAAGTTGCATTAATTAAAAAAAGTTGCATTTTTTGAAATGGGTGTAATTTAAATATTTTCTTTCCTGAGACCCATTGTTCTTTAGGGCAAAATAAAACTATAAATTAATTATAACAACAGACTTGTGTAATTATAATTAACAACAAAAACTTTTACCTGATAACACACACAAAAACTATTTAATCTATTCAGTTACTAGACTATTTTAGTTCAACTAAATTTTTAAAAACTATAACATATCTGTTTTTGTTTTGTTACAATTTGAAAATTTTTCTGAAATGAAAAATGGTTGCTTTATTCGATTATTGCAACATTCAAAGTTGTTATTTTCGAAGTTGCATTTATCGAAAATTTACTGTAGAAGCAAATGAATTGAGAAATAAATCTCAACAGAACATTAATAAAATGCATATTTGAGCAAAATTTCCAAATTAATAATTACATTGCTTGAAAAGCATAACCGATTCATATATTGAAAAAGATGTTAGGTAAAGTTATGACAAAAAAAGTAACGTCTGATATAACCATAAAATATAAAATATGTATTAAAAATATTTGTTTATAAGGACCCCGCACAAAACATTGTGATTTTGGACATTACTGAAATTTTATGAAATGTTGATATGTTATGGTTTGACCTCCTGAACAAATGTTTCCCCGGTCAAAAAACTTTTAAATGGACAGTTTTTGAGCTATATAGGTTAGTATTCACCAACTGCACAAAAGACCAGCGTTTTTGGACCTCACTGAAAAGTCGTGAGATTCTAATATGTTATATGTTATGTTATGGAAAACTCTTGATCGTGCGGTAACAAACTATAATATATTAAAAGCTCACAACTTTTCAGTGAGGTCCAAAAACGCTACTGCTGTGTGCAGTTGGTGGCTTCCAAGCTCTTTGCTTCAAAAACTGCCCTTTTAAATGTTATCTACTATGGAGGCCTTTTGATTTAGGGGGTCAGAAACTGTAATAAATTAGAATCTCATAACTTTTCAGTAAGGTTCAAAATCCCTACTGCTTTGTGCAGTTGATTCTTAACCTATATCTCTAAAACTGTCCATATAAAAGTTTTTTGGACCCGGAAAGCTTTTCATCAAGAGGTCTTAAACTATAAGATTCAAAGGCGTTAACTGAAACTGTTGCCATGGGATATTTTTCATGGAACTTTTCTATTGTGTGAGTATATGAATTGTCTGCCAATCTATAACACTTGATAAGATAGACACGTTGTTCTAAAGTTAACATGTTGAGTACAATAAATATCACAAGATAATTAAATGTTTATTTGAAAAACAATAGAATCAGAACCATGTTTGGTTTTATAAAGTAGCTGAGTCAAGATCAATTAAATACCATTGAATGAACAAAAAATTGATTTAGTCAAGGTGTTGCGTTATTTGTGAAATTTTGCATACGAACATAATTTTATATTCTAAGCAACTTTTCTTAATAAGATTTTGCCGTACTATTGACCGAAACAGCATTTTGCCTAAACCTAAAACCAATTTTTCTGATTCTGTCAAAATGATTCGACAAATGTGAAATTTTGCATGTGTGTATAATTTTATATTTTGAACCACTTATCTTAATAACTTTTTGTCGTATTACTGACCAAAATGGCACTTTACCAGAACTTAAATATTTTTTTCTGATTTTGTCAAAATAATCCAATAATTGTGAAATGTCACTTTACTTAAACATAAAATCATTTTTCGCCCATTATCAGCCGCCCTTTAAATTCAAAAAAAGTGAAAATGTGCTTAAAATTCAGATAATTATTTAGAATAGTCTCCTCACCTAAAAAATCGATGAAATTTTGCCAATCGATAGATTTTTGCATTCTAAACAACTTTTTCCTGTAACAAAATTGTCGCAATCCCATAGGAAACGAGATATTAATTTTTAAAGTTTGACACTAAACAGGCTAGAATATGTATGAAATCGCCATCTTGCACTGATGGAAATATCTGCTGCGCATGTGCATGTTCTATTGTTGCCACTATTACAGTTCGATAACTATAAACATTGTAAAGTACATCACAAAAACATTGTAAACTTTTTTCCTACATTTCATAACAACTCCTCCCAGGGGGGTTTACTCTACTTGAAATCATAGTTGGTCTGCTGACCTAACTTAAACCTAACCCATCAAACTCGGTCTGTTGACTTAATCTGAACCTAACCCATTAAATTCGGTCTATTGATTATTGGTATTATTATATATATCTATTGATTATTGATTGATATTGATTGAATTAGGTTCAAAATAGGGCAACAGACCCAGACTAAGCAGGGGTTGGTTCCAAAGCGGCAGCACAAGTCTTTTTGATGAATTACAACTATAATGAAGTCGATCCGCGGACACACTGTATAAAGTCAAAGCATTGATTAAAAAATTACATTAAAAAATAATGCATATCCCTTGAAATCATAAATTATTGCAAATTATTTACACTAAATGGACGTCTAGTGCAAATTTTGTTTATATTTCTTAATTAAAATAAATGAACATATGCACGATTAGTTTGTGTAAAATAATGCGTTTGGAACGCATTCTTTTCGTTAAAATCAGAGTAAGTAGGATATAAAAGGAAAACAATATATCAAAATTGTTTTAAACAAGTAATTTGTGGCTTATTGGATAGAACACATAAATTTTGGCAGTGTAAACTTAAATACTTGCTGCATGGGTTGAACGGAGTACATTTTTAGATTTTTGTTTTAGAATCGAGTAATAACGGTTTAAAATTTCAGTTGCAAAAATTGCTCTTCAAATGCCATTTTTGCAAAATTTAAGGCCGTTTTTTGAAAATGTGCTGCTTTTAACTCTTGCGTATCCATTCACAAATTATTTCTTTCTTCGAATGGTGTAAATAACTTTTACGTTTTACCATTCGGCTGTAGTCTTACGTCGAAATTAACATTGTTTCTTATTGGAGTACGAACGCAGTTAAGCTCGAGTGGAATCACTTTAAGCCTATTAATTACTGACACATTAAAAGGGAATCGAAAAAAACAACAAGAGCGGACGTGTTTAAGAGGCTGCATGCTTAGAATGGGACTTAAAGAGTTCATTTGCGAGTTTAATTTACAAGCGCTTGTCCCAACATGCGAAAAAGTTCTGAAAAACAAAGTTGATGTCAAAATAGCCATGAAACTAGCATGTCATAGCCAAAAGTAATCAGTCCCATTAAATTTCCCCCTTTATTTTAACCAATTTGTATTTAAAACATTTTCTCCTAAAGTGCAGTGTTTCAAAGTTATTCGCCTGTCTCAACTTAAATAGACCACCTTGTATACGTGTTATAATTTGAAAAAAAAAATCGTTTAAAATAAAAAAAATCATTATAATAAACCGTTGTTTTTTTATAATACAATGTAATTTAGTTATTGATAAATATTTTAGTTTATGTTACAACATGTAGGGTAAGCTGGGGTAAAATGGGCAATGGGGCAAAATGGGCCAAAGTAATTTTTTAGCCTGTGTAAGACTAATCGCTGAGTTTAGCACTTCTGTAAATTTGTCTCATTACCAATTTCAAACGTCAGTAGTTTGGTGTCGTTTGATCAATTAGTAGTAAGTTAGTAAAGGCAAACGTGAAGTCACGTGTATTCTGAGAATATTTAGTGCGTGTTACTATTTCGGCAGTGAGATTATTTTTCTACTGCAATAAAGATTAAAGATTTATTTCTAAGTAATTTTATGCCGCTATCTACAAATACGACGATAGTTTTTGGCAATCTTTAACGAAAAGAGTGATAGCATACAAAGTCTCACTCAAATAGCCTTTGGGGTAAAATGGGCCATTTTGCATGGGGCAAAATAGGCCACAACACAATACGTTTTCTAAACATTTGTGCGTATGTCAAACCCACAAATCTTTGTTTGTGACTTTGTTTGCCTATTGCTAACGCAGAATTACGATTATTTGTAGATATTTTTCCTTTATAATATCATATTGTACAATAATTTTGGTTAAAAATGGTTCGCAATTACAAGAAAAAAACTCTAAAGCTATCAAGCTACCCTCGAAAGTGCACTGAAAGTGGTGATTCCAATTAAAATTTTCATTGGCATTTTTGAAATTAATTTCGTTTTCGACCTTCTTTCCATGTAAAAATAATGAACAAAAAAGCTTAAAACGTTTTCTTTTCATTTCGGACGTTATTTTGCAGCTAACTATACTCAAAAATGATGATTTTAAAGGTGGCACATTTTATCCAGGGCGTGACCCATTTTATACCGGCTTGGGGCAAAGTGGGCCAGAATTAAATTTTCAAAAAAACGTCCATAATTCAAATTTGATCATAATTAGCGTATAAGTTTCTGAAGGAAAAAATATGGTGAAAGGTTGCAACTCTAAACTTTAGTTCATAAATCGATATTCTGTAGGACTGTTTCGCCCCTAGAAACATTTGCCTCAAACTGGCCGATTTTACCCCAGCTTCCCCTGCCCATAGAGAATGAAAATTTCTAAATGGTTAATATATTATATGTATATAAATTATAATATTTTCTAATGTAATTTAAATTACTGACACATTCAAAGGGAGTAACAAAATTATCAGCAAGATCGCCCGTGTGTAAGAGGCTGAACGCTTAGATTGGGACGCGGGGAGTTTAGCTACGAGTTTGGTCACATGGGTTGTTGTTCTAACAAAACGGTACCTTACCTTTTATAATGAAATTAAATATTTTGGTATTTTTTTGCTAGCTGCCTCGCACATGTAAACTAAAGTCGCAGCTGAACTAGCTGCGTCCCATTCAAAGCGTGCAGCCTCTTAAATACGTGCGCTCTTGCTGACAATTTTTTCTATTCCCTTCAAATGTGTCAATGATTTATGAGCTTAACGTAAACATGCCCCACTTAAGTAACATGCTGAATGAATTTATCAGCTTTTAGGAAGATGCGGTCGTGCTGTTTTTGCAATTAAATTGTTGTTTTAAACAATATCGTTGTTTCTATTCTTTCGGTTATGACGAGTTAGTAAGTATGACGGGTTGCGAAGATTAGGTTAGATCAACAGACCGAGTTTTGAGTTTCCCCCCCTTGTGGGAGTTGTTATAAAATGTTAGAAAAAAGTCTGTTTCCATTAAGCCCATTAATTACTGACACATTGAAAAGGAATACAAAAAACACCGCAAGAACGCACGTGTTTGAGAAGCTGCACGCTTAGAATGGGACACAGAGAGTAAAATTTTCAAGTGCCGGACAGCTAACGAAAAAGTACAATTTTTTTTAATTATTAATTTTTTCATTGAATAAATTCATTACTTTGTGCATAGGAACTAGCGTGTGATTCGTCTGTCAAATTTGTGTTGGGCGCCATTTAGTTTGTAAACCTTCGAGTGCGTCTATTGTTGTGCAGGTAGCCTAAATCCTTAAGGCGACCAGAATTTTTTATAATGCTTTGGTTATTAATGTAAAGACTGTACCTGTTTTTGCTCTCCGTTGCACCAAAACTGCCGTTTCTTTTTATTCAAATCCATTACTGCAAAACATAACATTAAACATCAATCTACATGATCATTTTTTGTGTTTTGTGTTGTTGTTTTGTTGATGTTGTTGTTGTTATTGTTTGAAATACTATTAAGAATGTATAATAATTGGTAATTATCAATTAAATTACTATATATCTAAATTGTGCACAACTCAGCACAATTAAAAACAAATAATTATTAGGAGTAGTTTACTTTTATGTACTCTGGTAAACAAATTCTAAAAACCAATTATTTAAGCCTTCATTTTTGATTAATTTCATTCAAATGGCAAATCTGGGTTGTGCTGGCATAGCACAATTCAGCACAATTTAGAAAAAATTAATTAAACATTTATTTAGGGTAGTTTACTCTAATGTTCTCTAATAAACTAATTCTAAAAACGTTAAAATTATTAGATTAATGTTTGATTTTTAATAAACTATTTTGGCAATAACTTTTTATCTGTAATTTGTGAAAACGGCTTCCAGCACAACTCTAGCATAACTAAAAACTACCTAATTCAACATAAAAAATATTAAAAAAACTAAAGCGAGGGGCTACAAAAAACATTATTATACAATTTCTTACTAAATTTCTAATTTAAGAAAAAAATTCGGCTCAAAATAATACAACTCGCGCGCAAATCAGCACAATCATTAAAAATAAATAATTTTATAAGTGGGGAGCTGTTAGAGAGGGGCAGAGTTCGCTACGTTTTTAAACCGTTTTATTAACGACTGTACTCTACAGAAAATGAATGGATTTGTATATCAATACATTAATAACAAAATTAAATTGCTACGTCTCCCTGGCAACGGCTTGGTGACATATATTGCCTACTATGGCCAACACTTCCCCTCAAGCCGTTATCAGGGTTGCTACTTGTTTTGGAAATATTCGAGCTTTACTCCAGGGAGTGCTTTTGTCAACACATCTGCTGTCACTTCCGTTGTAGGTAGATACTCGATGTCTATGGTTTCATTTACGAGAGCTTTTCTGACGAAGTGGTACCTAATATCGATGTGTTTAGTCCTATTATAAAATTGCGGATTCTTTGCAATTTTAATTAAACTTTGGTTGTCGTTAAAAATTTGGATCGGTTATTGTATATTGCATTCATGAATCTTTTTGTGTTTATCATTTCTTTGGTTGCTTCAGCAAGTGCCATGTACTCAGCTTCAGTACTGGATAATGTAACTGTTCTTTGCTTATGTGTTTCCCAGCACAGTGTAGCGCCTGCCATTTTCACAACATAGCCGGCGTACAAACGTCGATCATATGACGAAGAGCCCTAATCTGCGCCTAAAAAGCATTCAAGTGGTTTATTTGACTTTTCGTACAATAATCCATAGTTGATTGTCCCTTTTAAGTAGCGCAAGATTCTTTTGAAGCAATGCAATGCTCCTCACCATGACAGTTGTTAAATTGGCTTAAATAATTAACTGCAAACGTTATGTCTGGCCTTGAGACCAGTGACAAATATAATAAACTCCCAATCATTGACTGAAATGGGTATTTGTTGGTGTTACACTCTGACTTTTTGCTTTTTTGTTTTATTAAATTAACATTTGAATCGATTGGTGTTGCGACTGGTTGGCAATTTTCCATTCCAAAACGTTTTAATATGTCTAAAGTTCACTTAGACTGTGTTAAGGTTATTTGCCGCTTCCCCTCGTTTTGGTGGTGGGTAAGTTCCATGGCTAAGCAATGATGAATGATGCCTAAATCTTTTTTTTTCAAAATTTTGGATTTTTCTGTTTTGAATTTTCATATTAAGTTATTGTTGTTGGATGCGATTATTAGATCGTGTACGTAAATTCCTACAATGAGTAAGTCGTATTTCCAATTTAGAGTAAGCACGGGTCTGCCTGTGCAGGTTTTATGCCTAAGTTTTTAAGTTTTTCATGTAGTTATAATTACCATTGCCTACCTGCTTGTTTTAGCTCGTATAGTGATTTTTTCAACAAACATACTTTCTTGCCTTCTTTTAATTTTTTAATATGCAAGTCTGCGTCCTTAATAGTTTCTTCATCGATTTTATTTTTCTTCATTTTGTTGGCGACTATTTGTTCTAAACATTTTTGATAGGTATCGGGTGTTGTCATATAAGTGTCGATAAGTCCATTTAAGTATGCGGTTGTCCCATCCATTTGATGTACTTGCATTTCTTGTTCTAAACTTGTCGCTATAATTTTTCTGATCGAGTCGACACGCATAATAGGAGAAAACGTTTCAAAATAGTCGATTCCTTCTTGTTGGTTGAATCATTTTGCAATCATTTTCTGTGTTTGTTTTATCAATCTCAAGTATGTTTCAGTTACAAACCAGATATAATATTGCAAAATTTATTGTTTTTATTGGGGCTTTGTTATAAAATGGGTAGGAAACAGGAGTGTTTTTGCGTAATTAGTATCAGATTCTCAAAAAACTCTCGTACACATGTATTTTAGTTTCTTGAGGGACATATACCTAATATAAACAAATATGAACTTAT
>JARJDW010008850.1:0-115110 GCA_030264715.1 Adinopsis sp. GC000173 | reverse complement strand
GGTAAAAACTACGTAGTAGTTACGTCGCCAATTCGTGCCTATATACGGTAACGATAACCTTTAGGTGCCACTTTGGGGTCGCGGTTACGTAAAAATAACTTATTGTGCTGCTTGGGTATAGAGTTGACTTATATTTAAGATGACCAGATATTGCGTGAGACATTCCCACAAAGTGTCTGACATATGATATTGTGTTCCAACACTTCCTATGTTGCTTATTGTATTACAAAAAAGTTTGCTTTACTGCACTAAAAGAAGATTTTCCTTATTATATTATAGATTAACAGATTTTCGCATAATAAAATTACTTGATGCTAGATACCAAATGTTGTTTTTATCATTGGCATCTCAATAATCTGGTCACATTACTTAAATTGCTTACTAATTGGAACATTCTTTTATAAACAAGTTTCAGAAAATTGGTCGGAATAGAGTCAAATAAAGTTATCAACAAAAATCAAATGCATTTGTGCTTTAATCTTAGAAATTTCAGATAAATTTAAATACACTGCAATAAAAACCTAAGGAATTGGTAGAAGTTTACGTAAATTGCTTTCTGATTATCAATTTTCAATAAAACGCTGTTTTAATTGTAGATGATCATCAAATTCCAATAGATGTTTCCACCCATCAAAATAATTTGTAAAGATGTTTATAAAATTAGAAAAAAATATTGTAAACTACTACCAAGGTATTAGAAAAAGTTAACTAAACTTACTTTTTCACACTTAATTTTCATAAATCACAAAACAACATTTCAGCATTCAAAATTTCGATCTTATTGCAAAGATTTTTTAGGATAATATGAAATATTAAATAAACAGCAAAACAGTTTGGAGAAAATTGTTTTTTTTTTAATGTATAATTAAGACCAGATCATTGAAAACTTGAATATACAAAATTCCTCTATCAAATACTCTATCAAAGTAACCCTAAATACAAAATTGAGTTTACGATTAAAATTCATAAAACTTATCAAATTTTAATTAGTACAATGTAGTTTATTATTAAATCTTTTACAACTTCTATCATAACCTTGTTTTAGGTACTGTTATTTTTTTAATTTCCTTATTTTCATCCACGAGCATTTTTACTCGTCGTCAGCGCAGTACACTTTTTATAACCAGTTTACGTCAATTTCCTACGATTTTTATCAAATTTTCTAAATGTACCTTTTATGGGCGCGCCTTCAATAAAATCTAGCCTAATGAAATTTAACGAACGCCATAAAAACGTGTAAAATATTGACAATTTAATTATTATTGCGCTGCTGAAAAAAACACTTTAGATGCAATTAAATCAATTCCACAGCGCGTGTGTGACGAGTGAGAGAAAAAAGTGCTTTGATTTATTGACACATTGTAATTAAGCGCAATTAAATTAATTACAAAACGCCAATCAATTTATATTTGCATTGGAAGGAATAGATTTTTTTTGATTCGTCGAGCTGATTCAACCAACAACCGTTTAATTAATGAAAATAATTAGCCGTAAATTATGTGGCGTATTAAATAAATACGATTATTAAACTTTCACAAAATTATAGCAATTTCACGTACGAAAAAAACAAACAATCCGCACAATGTTAAAAACTCATTTAAAAAACAATTAGGTTGTAATTACAGCTTTTATTTATTAATTATTAATAAATTAGCGGCTTGGAAAAAAACGCGCGCGGTTGATGTTGTACGATACATATAAGTAATTCCCAATTTCCGGAACACTTTCAATCGCTATTTTTAGATTCGCGTTCGTAGTCGAGATAAAAAACTCTAAGGCTTTCTAGACGCAAAGTGAAAGACCTTGATAAAAATCGGCGCGTGCAATGAGGAAATGCAACGGCGGCGATTTGGTATCCGGTGGCGTTGCGGCGCGGCGTAAACGCATCATCGACGACATAGAGATAATTGCGATGGAAAAGCGAATGGGTGTAAGTAGTTGTCGTCGCTATAAGTCATACGGCGTTGCGGCGCTTTCATCTTGTGCACGTTTCGTGCAGGATGTGGCGAGTTTCGTAGTATGCTGTGATGACTGGTTTACGCGTCCAGATGGCTGTTAATTTGCGGAGATTTCGTTGGAAAAAAAGCGTTCGTTTAATTTTATTGCATGAAAAGTGTCTAAAAGGTTAAAATTAGTCGTGTCAAATTTAATTACTTGTGATTTGGAAGGACTCGAAATTTTCTATATCTAAAGCTGTTTTCAGGTGCTTTTATGATGTAAAAATATCTTTAATTTTAAAATTTACTTACTAGAAGATAAAAAAACCTCTAAAAATGCGCTTATGATATAAAAATATCACAAACTTTAAAATTACATAATTTTGTCAGATTTTATCCAAATGTTGGTCCAAGTAAAACTATATTTTGGAAAACGTTTAGAACATGAAATTTCTGTCAAGTATAAAATTATGTCTTGCCAAGTTTCATTTTTTCCTGATTCTAAGATGTCGGGAATTTATACGATTAATTTTTCTAAAACTATAAAATCAAGTCCTAAGCTAGATTTTGTTTCACAAAGATTTTAAATTTTTGGAGGACTGGTAATTAGTTAGGGATCAAATTCCTAAAATTATATCTCCACGACTTTTAAAAGAAACCTATATTTAAACTTTATAGGATCAGATTGACTATAATTCAAAAGTCTCTTAAATTTGCGTTTTTCAGATTAACTAAAAAAGTCAAAAAAAGTTGCAACTTCTGAAACTATTAAAACATTCGTACAATGAAGTTTAATTAACTTTTAACCAGCTTTTCGCTTAATTATGAGATGAAACTGCAGGTACTTATCGGAATATTGGTAGTTTGTTTGTAGAGATTCTCGGATTTCGTCATACATTACCTGTAACAAAAAAAAAAATCATTAAACACTAATATCCAACTAGCAGTAAATCTTAAATATATTTCATGAGATTTCCATTGAACGCCCAACGGATCGCTTTCCATTCATGACGAAATTAGCGGCAATAAAACGCCCGTCAAACAATAAAAGTTGTACACAACTGTCTTGCCAGCCGATGGGAGCGAGCGGGAGGAATACACGACAGGCGAACGCTGATTAATTGCGCCGCGGCAACAGATGGTCGTGGTGCCTATTATTAATATTAGAATTCCGGCGCTGCAGCGTAATTTATGCGAAATGGCGCGCAACGACAACAACAGCCACCGATCTTGCAGCAGCAACGCAAATCGGCGACCGTGAGCGCGTGCAATAACTGTACCATCATCAAATCGCGGCTCGATAATTAGCCGAATCGCACGCGACATCTGCACCAGCGGTATGGCGGCAGCAGGTGTGCGTACACCTGTTCCTAGCTCCGCTCCATTCAACCAGCAAGCAAGCTGGCAGCATCCCGCGCACGCTTTTTGTTCTTCTATCGCTTTGTGCAATCGATTGATGATGAGTGCGCGAGGGGATGTTTACGAATTATGAGCGAGCATAACGCTTTGATCTTCATCTAAGCTGACGTATTGTTTGTTGATGGAAGGGAAGAGGAGCCCACACCGTGTCTGACAATTCGGAGAATGAGTATTTTAGTGATTCTGATGATTTTAATTATAGTTGGCGATGTTTAGACAAAGTGCATACAGCTCGCACTAATTGTTACAAAAAGTTTTCGACTACTTGGCGTTGTTTTTTGAAACTCTATACCTCAGATTAAAGCAATATTTGTGTTAGATCTGAAAGGATTTATATTTAGGTATACTACTGAAGAATTTCATCAAGTTTATTAAAGTAGGTATAACCTTTGTGACAATACTATATTTCGGACACTAATTAGCACCTATGTTCTTCTCAGTATCGGTGAGAATGATGCAAATTAGTATTCTAAAAATAAGCTTATTTAATTAAAAATCTATAATTTATTAAAGCAGTTTATAAGTCAGTGGCGTAAAAAATGCCTGTAATCTTTCACGTGAGAAGTTTTAGTTACTTTGCCTACCTTCGCAGATATTGGAGAGGAAAGTGCAAATTAGTACCAGAATCTTTGAATTGTTACATAATAAATTGTCATCATTTTTAAGTCATTGGTAAAAATATTGCTGTTTTTCAAAAAAACCTCCAATTCTTGACCCGACAATCCAATATTTTGTCCCCATAGCCTTTATTGGATGTCCGAGAATTAATACAAATCAATATCCTAAGGATTAGAGTGCAAACTTTGAACTTTCTGGTAAAGAAGTGCAATTTCGTTCAAAAATGAGGCTTTTAAAACATAGAAGAGCCTTAAAGTTATAAATCTTTAATATTAATTTTTAAAAGCATCGATTTCTATTGGAAATTTTATAAATCATATATTGTAATCAACATGTAACATGTCCGTCTCAGTATCATTCAGGATGCTATTCGTCAAAAATTGCTCAGATTTTTTATAGTATTTACAATCCAATATTTTATCCCTATGTACTTTATTGGATCCCAGAGACTTAATACAAATCAATAACCTAATGATTAGAGTGTAAACTTTGGACTTTCAGGTAAAGAATTAGAATTACGTTAAAAAATGAGAATTTTACAAAATAGAAGAGCCTCAAAGTTATTAATCTTTAGTATAAATATTAAGAAAAATCGCTTTCTATTGCGAATTTTGTAAATCCTTTTCAGCATCTTTCAGGATGGCACCAATTAGTACTCTAAACTTTAATTGTCATATAAAAATTTGTTATTTTGTATTGCCATGGTTGATAATTTATTTATTGCAATGCTTTGTGTACCTTATAATAAATAATCAAAAATTTGTCCAATGTTATTCTCAGAATACTTCAAATCTTGTTTTGTGATATAAAACTCTACACCATAGTTCCCCAAATTCCCAAAATTAATTTGATTTTTAAGAATAATCATTTTTTATTGCAATTTTCTATTTACCGTAATAAATATATCATAAATTTATCACAAAAGACATCCAACATTATTGCCACAATAAATAATAATAATATCAAGCCTGACAAATATTTTTTGATTACTTTTGTGCCAGTTCCCATTCTATTATATTAATATTTTACGAGACGTTGATGAATTAATACAATTCTCGAAAAAACGCCAAAAATGTGGAACGATTTTTCTCCGATGATTATTAATGATAATTATTTACGCTCTATCGACTGCATCCTAATACATTTTTATTCACCGAAACAGAAAAAGAAGAAGAACAACGTCGGGAAGCGGCAAAAGTGTGTTCTGCTGTTGCGGTCGGGCCCTTTCATCCGCTGCTGCGCTTTCTAATTGGTCGGAAGAGATGTAGCGGCCCGAAAATTTCGACAGCGCGGTTCCCACAGCAAAAGCGCTCTCTTTGCGCGGCGACAAACGAAAGTAAAGTGCATGCATATGAGACGACGACGTGCGCGCGCGAGTGTGTGTGTATTTTTAGCGGCCGGCTGTGATTCTAACCTTGACGCAAAAAGAATGCCACACTTCGGACCACACGGTGCGCGCGTGTATGTGTGCAGCAGAAACCTGAGATTGGCATCAATCCCCGAGTTTGTTTTAAAAATATACGCGGCGCACCGAGCGTCCCTCGTCCACCCGCTCGAACGTTTTTTTTTTGCTCTCGTGGTGCGCGCCGGCAATTAGGTGGAATGCCACCGGCGTTGAAGCAGCGCGCTGACGAGTTTGCAATGATGACGAAATTGGTGAATTACTGAAGTGTGTGCACAAAAACTTGATTATAGAATAATTTCTGATGCAAACCATCATCAGTACGTAATAAAAAATACACAAATGGAGGATCATAAAGTTATCATTAACATTCTTATATTTTTTATGACAAAATTAAATTAAAAATTTATAGTAAATTTGAGTTTTTCACATAAATTTTCGCAAAAAGTATCATTACAGCAAGATTTAATATTTATAATAATTCAAATCCATTATTTCTTATAATTTTTACAGTTTTGGATCAAATGTAGTTAGAAAATTTTACATTTCTTTTTCTATCAGCTAAATTTTTGCGTTTTATGAGCCACCCTATATCATAACAACATTCATCCTGTTAAAACAAGCGACGATCAAAACAAAACAAAACAAAACCCTATCGTGTTAATAGTCAAACAAAGGAACTTCCTGTAATACAATCACCTAAAAGCAGGGCAGATTAATATCTTCAACAAGTTTTTTTTTCCTAAAATTTCCGTCTAAAACATTCTTCTCAAATTTACTTTGATTTTAATCATCTAACTAATAGGAATAAGTAGGTTTCAAAATTTATGTTTTATGCGCCACCCTGACTTGCAATCGTAGTGATCGTCAAACAAAGCGACATCCTGTAACGTGTAACCCAATCGCTTTCAATCAGCGATCGTATTCCAATCGAAACGCGAACAATGCGCCTCGAAAATTTGTGCGGGCGCGTGGAGGCGTCGCGCTGTCTGCTCGCGCCGCACACCACCACCACCAGCTATACAAAAAGTTCAGCGACCGCACGTCCAACGTATGAGTCAGAGCGCGCGCGAACTGGGCCACGATGCCGCAGCAGCAGCAGCAATAGCATCATCGTGCACATCGTCGCTGCTAGGAAGTGCACGCGCAAATCTCGAGTAAGCGCGCGCGATCGCCCCCCTCGCCATCGTCGTTTCGGTCGTCGTGTTGTGCGAGGTCGTAAACGCGCGCGCGACCCGGTCTTGCCATCTACGGCGCGCACCTGTTCTTCATCTGCCTTGCTCGGCCGGCCATTCAGCCCGAGTGCGTCCGTCGCCTTCATTCACCGACGACGATGACACAAAGCGAATCGGCCGATTTACACGCGGGTAATGGAGGCGCCCACGTCGCCGTCACCCGTTGCGTAATACGCCAGCGCACCGAGAAATTTCGAGCGAGCGAGCGATTGAACAAACGTCGAGCACTTTCAAATACATACGAGATATACGGATTAATGTAATCTGATTGGTCGTAATGGTTTTTCGAGTCATAATATTTACAAGATTAGATTAAATTTAATGCCTCCGATAAATTGAAATTGATTTCTCTCTTTTCGAATAGATTGTTTCAACTGTTTCTACTTCTTGTTATGACTTTTCTGTAAAAATCAGAATTGATAATTTAGAGAAACAGTTGTTTTCGAAGAAAATACGATTTATTGCCCTGCCCCCACGTATAGGTAATCAAATTGTGCGATTACCGTATTTTGCGTCCTGTTATAGCAATTTCATTCACATTTTTTTAACAATTAGTTTGTATTTTATTATCTTTTTATAATATAGTCGACACTATATGAGTTTTGTTAACTGAATGAAAATATTGCATGATTTTTTTTTGTATTTTCGACACAAGAAGTTGATAAACTTAAACTTTTCAACAAGTGAGTGCACATATAAAACCTAAACTTTCATTTTACGAATATTACACCGCGCTGCGCTTTTCATCGGTTTATTTTATTTTTATCAAAGGGAATTGTTACAAGCCATTAAAAGTTTTTTATGTTTCCTGAAGAAGTTTTTTTTATCTTATTACGATATGTCTGCGGTTTCACACAGACCAACTTTCCGATAAATTTAAAAGTAGATTAAATATTATTCCAACGCCGACTAAATTGTACGATTTCTAGGTAGTACAATTACTCATACAAGTGCGCATTATAGTTTTTACAATAAACTGCAATTGTTTTTATAGTTGCAGAATGTCAATATTTGGATTAAAAGTGCGTTTATTTAATTATATCACAGAATATAAATATAAATGATCAAAAATGTTTTTGAAAAATAAATTTAAATTTTTATTACTAATTATAATGTTCGTATTACAACTTGATCGACCAGAAATAAATTACAGCACAGGAAATACGATTTAGGAATGCTTTATCAGGGTGGTCCTCATTTTAAAATGAGACTTAATCATATTATTTGATAATATCGATTAATTTTCAATTTTTAAGGAATTTATTGATGTGCCCCCCCCCCCCCATTTTAAAATGTTTATAATTGCCCTTGGATATTTTTATGTAAAGTTCTTAAACTTAGCAGGTTTCTAAGTGCCCATTGATAGAAAAATGTTCCCGTCTTGAACAAAATCTTCATTTGATAAAAGATTAACTGAATTTCTTCAATTCGAAACTACTAAGTATCATCGTTTACCTAATAAGATTATACATTTCCTGGTAATACCTTCATTTATTTATTCCATACTCTTGGTTGTATTACTTATAATAGTTTACCCCCGGTAATGCGGCTATTTTACATTTCTTATGTTTCCTGTTAATTTCTGGTGCTGACCAATGGCCGAAATGTAAGTACATACCTACATATAATAACTACATAACACAAGTGAATCTTCCCTAAATAGGTTCACTTACAACTTCAATTTTCAATAATTTTATTGGAAAAATTTTGTTCGAAAGAGAACATCCCCAAATTTAATTTGCTTTTTCGTCATTTCATCTAGGACAAAGATCTTCAAACTGTATTCCACGAGACCTCAAGATTCCAAGAAACCTCCTAAGGAGTTCCGCAACCCAAAAAAATAATTTGAAAACTCAAATCAGTGATAAAGCAGTTTTTTAGTACAAAAACCCAAGACTGGCGCCCTAATCGCAAATAGTAATGTCCGACACCGTTTTCAAGAATGAGATGGTGTTCCATGAAAAACCTGATGACAGCGAGAATTAAACTGATTTTAGACTTTTAATTCTAACAATTTTGTTACAATCTTTAGTATACGAATAAAGTCGCCTTTTTTTCTCAATTATCTCCTAATTGTTTAACAAATTAAATAAAATTGTTTGCTGCAAACGCATAAAAAGTGCGACGTGTTTTTTTTTAATTTCCGCACTTTTCACCTGCCGTCACCGACAAATTGGAACTCGAATGCAGAGCGATCGAACTAACTAACTGGCGCACACAATCTAATTTAATCGTCTCTAACCAAATTGGATAAAAGTGGAGCGCAGCGCGCCTTACACACTCGCCACAATCTACATGCGTTTATAGCGAATAACAATTGCCCGACTTTATTGTTCGAGAGAAAGGAACCGATCGCGCACAACCACCTGAAGAAGACGTTCCTAGCCACCTGCCACGTCAGCGCAATAGATTTTCCATAAAATTAATCACCCGCTCGCAAACATGCAAATTTGTATCACCAGTTTAATTTTAATTAAATTAGTGATAGACGAATTCGCATATAGTAAAAATCCAATTTCCGGTCGCGCATTATACAACACAACACACGATGTCAATCGCCTCGATTATTTATCGTACATACAGCGAGAGCGCGTCGCCCCCATTCGATGAAGAAGCATAAAACGCCTCACCAAGCCTATAAAACAACAATCGTAATTGTTCTAACAACATTTCTCCCAACAATGCAACTGTATAACGATATTGCAGAATAAAAAAAAAACTAACGCTCGCGTGAAATTTTCGATGCAAAAATTCGATTCAACGTCAACGACATTAAACATTAAGCTGTACAAATATCATTAACGTATTTTAATTCGCTTGCGAAACCCGTCATTTCTCAGCAGCGTTGCAAGGCTTGACGTAAAGAGATTACGCTTGTTTTATATTTGCATAGCGTTCATATTTTTCCGATATAAAAAAAACTGTATATCTAATCAGCTAAAATTAGATTATTAATTCATTTTTCGTTGCGGGAAAATGTAAAAAGATGTAATCTTATTCAACGATGTTATAAATTTAATATTTTTTTAAAATAAAATTGTGATTAGAAAATAAATTTTCATAAAAATATAATAAATTAACATTTTCTAGACCAATTTTTAAAATGTGTTTTCAATTACCTAAATATAGAAGTTTTTCGAATCTTAAACAATATTAAAAAGTTGATCAAATGCAAAAGTACTAGTTTTTGCTGTACGTAATTTCGATATTTATTCAAATATCGATAAATAAGCAATTGCTGTTATTATTGCACATTATATGTTTTTGAAATAAATTTATGAATAGAAAATTGATTATGATAAAAATATTTAAAAAAAACTATATTAAACTGTTTTCAAATTCTCATCAGCTTCGTTCATTTATATTTTTATAATTTATAATTCACTGAATTTTAGTGTTGTTTCACCCTATTTCAATGAATTTCCCTGTTTTTTGCGGTTTATTTAATAAATTTAACTGAATTTTAGTGTTTTTCACTCTTTTTCAACGAATTTAACTAAATTGTAGTGTTTTTTCACACTTTTTTAATGAATTTCACTGGCATTTTTAACATTTCTTGAATCAGCTTTTAAAATATGACTTTTTTAAAGACATTTTTAAGAAACTTTAAATTACATTAAACAATATGAAAAAGTAAATCCAATGCACAAGATTTGGACAATGTATGCTTAGTCGGAAAATTGTAAAATATTGTATGTCTGTCATAACTTCAATATTTAGTTAACTGTCACTAAATAAACAATTGCTGTTGTTATTAAATTTTATACTTCTTGGTTCATTTCGAAATAAAGTGAATAGAAAATAGATTTTCATAAAAAATATAAAAATTGTGCCAAGACGGTTTCAGATTCTAATCAGTTTCTTCATAGTTTATTATATTGATACTTTCTGAAACAGTTCATTAAAATATGTCTTTTAAATTGAATATTTTTAATAATTTATAAGTACAATAAAATTAATAACACATTTTTAGTCAGAAAATTAAAATTATTTATAAATAAATACTACAAAAAATAGAAAGACTGCATTAGGACGATTTGAGATACTATTGTAATTAGATTTGTTCATATTTAATCTTTTGATTATTTTCTGAAGCAGTTTTTCAAAATTCGTCTTGAATTAAATATTTATACAAAACAAACAAAACGTTTCTAGAGATTTCATTATCTTAATAAAAAATATTAAAAAGTTAATCAAATAAAAAAGATTTCGACATCGGTTTCGCTCATATATTAATAAACACTAATGTTTTCTGAACCAGTTTTTAAAATGTTGCATCAGAGTAAGTTAAAAACGTCTTCAAATAATTATTTATATAAATTGAAAAAAAAACATAAATTATCATGCAAAAAGATTAAAAAGCTTTTCACAAAGTATTCCGTATTTTTTATAAATTGTCCTATAAACTACAAAAAATGTACTTCTAAATTCTTCCAATGTTTTCACAGTAAATTATAAAGAATTTAATTTCTAAGGATGAGTCACATATAAATTTACTTTGATTTTTTATGAACGTAAATTTTAAAGCCAGTACCTATTTCGATATACGAAGAAATATATACTTTTTTCTAACAAAATATGAGAAGCGCATCAATGTGCGTTCAAATCCATATAACATATATCCAAGTTCGTGGCAGACAAAGGCAGCGAAACGCATAAAATCGCATTTCAACCGCGTCCACTTCATCGTCGTCGTCTCAATAAAGGAGCTGTTTCGTGTAAAAGAGTCTGTGTCGGACGCTGCAGCTGTAAAGTGTCCTTCACCTTCCACATGAATACACAAATTATAACTTGTAGTACAAATCACCGCATGAAATTAATTAATAAATCCCATCCGAACCGAACCAAGAGCGCGGCGGCGCGCGGCGACGACGAACTTTATTTAATGCACGTAGAGAGAAGAAAAAAGCGGCCGAGGCAGCTTACATGTATGTATGTATAGAATACACGCTCGCTGGCTGTGCTCCACACGGCAACGTACAGGTGTATGCATCCGATTATAAATTATTCAATAAGAATTCCAATTATGAACCGAGACGAACGCTTCGCATTAGATTTATACATACAGGGTGGATGATGATGATGATGCCAAGACACATCAACAAACTCCACTAGCTCATAAATGTGATAATTTCTTTTAGAAAAAAAAGTGATGTAAGATAATGGATTTATCAGAGACGTTGAGGGGGGCTACCTCTTATTTATTTGTTTATTTCATTTGTTGCAATTTTGAAATATCAAGTTTAATTATTTTTTTTGTTTGGAATATTGAAAGTACAAATATTTCTCTCTATTATTTGTATGATCGTAGTGAATACAATTAGGTACAGGTGTACACTTTTTAAATCTATATATTATATTAAGCTATTGGATTATTCTGAGACTAGTGTATAGCCCGTTGCCAACAGAATTGGCAAATAATTGTCAAACCAAATTGGAATACAGCCTATTATTTTATATTTGACTCTTTACTGTCAGTTTGACAATTATTTGTTAGTATGACCTAACCTCGATTCTATTTGACATGCGATCGTGCATTTAGTGACTTTTGGTTGGAACTGTTCTTTGATTTCATTTGCTGTTAATTTGCTTGCAAACATGTATGATTTTGATGAAGAGGTGCCCAATCAGCTCATATTTTATAAATCTTGAATTAATATTTAATTTATTCTTTTTGAATGATTTAAAGTTAACCAAGAAATTCAAATTAAAACACTTTTCTAATTTTATTAAACCGAATTAATTTAATAAAATGTAATGTTTTTATACAATGTGATTGTGGTCATGCCAATGAACGAATAATAATTACATATTAGAATGTTCCAAGGAAATAATGGAACATTAAACGCGCTTATCGTACGTTTCGATCAAATCAATCACCATCGGGCGATTTTTTAATTAAGCCAAACGTGGCGCGCGCTTTATCGAATTAATGAATGGTGAAATTTCAATCAAACGCTTTTCAAACGCGACGACGACACCATGATTGTTCGGTCGCAACGCAATTTTCTAATAAATTGATGGATTCATTTGCGCGCCGATCGTTAATCATCCAGAGAGATACCGAAAATCTTAATTAGCAACGCGGGCCACGGCTGAAAATTGGGCTGTAATACGACTGTGTGGCAGGTTGACGGGCACGTCATCCCATCTCGGCGCCGCAAGAAATTAATTAGAATTGTGTTTTTTCTGGTTAATGCGATTTATTTATTAATCAGCATTTTTTAATTAAATCCATTGGAATCTATTTAAAAAAGCCACAGCGTATATGTGAACAATAATTTTCAATTTATGCATTGAATATTAAACTTTCGGATTTTAATTAAACATCGCATGAAATTGCAATTACGTTTATTACCAAAAATTGCAATTATTTTGTTCGGGAAAAAAAGCTGCACGTTTATTGAAATTGTTCGACCTTTAATTATGTTTTTAAGTAAAATGCGCTTTTATATATAGTTCGTCCACAAAAACTTTTATACAAAATTGCAAAATTTAATTTAATGGCCATAAATCTTAAATGACAAACAATGCGTAATTAAAAGTTATCATTCTTACGTGCAATTTGTGAAAATTTATATTTTTGCTTTGAATAAATGTTTATTTTAAAATCCATTTAACCGCTTGTGATTTTTAATTAGTTGCGTTTTGAAAACAAATAAGTGTATCAAGTCCGGAAATAAAAATTAGTTTTGGAAGATGCGATATTTATAATTTAGTCCGTAAAATTTAAATTTTTCAGTGTAACGCACTGAGTTGTGTAACAACGCACAAGATCTCTTGCACAATTTGCTTGTTATATTTTATGAGAGCCAACTAATATTGACAGCGATGACTAAGTGATATTTTAGAATAAATAGTACTATATATATCATATATACATACATATACTTTATACACCAAATTGTGTGCCATAAAGTGTATTTTTCGAAGTAACTGCACAAAAAGTATCTTTTCTAACTCCAGTTAAAGAAAGCAAATTGAAAATTAATGTTTTTAAGTGACACTAAATACTCTTAAAAAGTTAAAAGTTGTAACTTTTACATAGAATTTAAAGAAAATTAATATTATTTATTTATTTTAACTGTTTTTAAATTTAATTATATGCATTTCAAAAAGAAATATCTACTCCGGAAATAAAAATTGGTTTTGGAAGATGCGATATTTATAATCTAGTGCATAAAATTGAAATTTTTCGGTGTAATGTACATTAAGATTTCCTGCACCGTCTGCTTGTTATTTTATCACAGCTAACTAATATTGACAACGATGTCAAAGTAATGTCAAAGATAGTAAGTGCATAATAATTGTATTTCATGGACTAAAATGTGTTTTATAACGTGTACTTTTTAGGTTTTTAGAATAGTAAGTATATTTATGTACTACACAATAATAATACATACTTGGATGTAAAATGCATATTTGCTGCATCGAATTGCATAAAGTAGAATTTTCAATGAGCTTGTGCAAAAATATTATGTACAGCATTGATGCTCGTGCAAAAGAAATTTTGCATAATTATTTATTTATTAGAAAACGTTTCAATTTCTCTTATTTCCAAAAAAAAAACTTTGAATCATACCATGCGTAATTAGAAATTTGCGCACGATTGCGAATCAACAAGCGTTCAATTTTTTTGATCTCTTCGGTTTTTATAATGAAGATTTATGGTTTTTTGTGCAATTATAACATTTAATTAAATTAATGATAAGTAGTAAAAAAATTTCTCTGAAAAAAAGAGTACATACTTGTCTCTGAATATTCAAGATATGAATGATTTTTAAATTTTAGGCGTTGTGCACCCCTACGGCACCCTTGTAATATAAGACAGGATGCTGAAAATTTTCCAAAATCAAATCTATTATGATCCGCTACACTTTTATACAAAATTGAACGTAACGCAATAACTCGAGGGGCAATTGCGTCCCCTCTGTTGAGCTATTATATAATTTCCATTTCATTCAATCGGAAATGCGATTTGTTACATAAATGTAGAAACTCTTTGAATTAAATGTAATTAAAAATGCGTTCGCTTTGCACTAAATTAACGAAATCACTAGCATGAAACGTATCATTTTTCCAATTTTTCATGTGAATCTTTATTTTTTATATATTATTTAATTCGAGTATTAATGCGAATTGATGAATAAACATCCAAGTTGAGCTAATTATGTTAGTTATAATTGCCATTGAAATGAAACTGATAGGTTTTCATAACAAACAAATAACCAACAAATTTGTGTAATTATTATACACTTTGCTCATTGATTGATTGATTCAATCATTACCTTTTCAAAGCTTCATAAAGTGAATATTTATTTCTAAAAATCTTGGTAACATTTAATTGCGATATGAATAAAAACTGGTATTTCTTGTACACAAACATACAAGTTTACGAAATTATTGTAGGTACATACACCTTGCCTACCAGTTTTTTTGGACACTTATTGCCAAAACAAAACGGTCAATGTAAATAACAAACAAACATCAATGTTTAGGAAATCATTTTCCACTCTGCAAATTGATTGCAGATTGCAGATTTTTACTGCTAAATCTATTAGAACTGAATACCTAATTATCGCTACTTCGAGCAAACAAAAATCCAAGTTTCCAAAACTATTGTCAACCTTAACTTGATGCTATATTTTAATTAAAAAATCCACATTTAGAAAATTATTATACAAATCACTCTTCGCTTATTGCAACCCTAATAGCTGACTAATTTCGAAATAGAAAAGTCTTCTAACTTTTGCCACCAAGGATCTACGTTTGCAATTATTCTCCATATTATCTCTAGTAAAATCGCGGCAAATATTCACAATTCCTAAATAATTATTAACTTTGCATCTTAATTTCTAAAATTGTCAATATCAAATTGTATCCTAAATAGAAATGGCTACATCCTGCAATCACAAATCAATATTTGGGAAATTTGCAAAAAGGCAGCGCTTCAACGATCGATGTTTCTCTATCTACAGAAACAAAACGCGCAATAATTGATTGCATTCGCGAGCGCGGAGTTGCACGTCGATCGAGCGGAAACGTCTCAATTTCTCGGCACCGAGGGGATCGAGAGAAAAAAGCGCACACCAGCGTGAACGCAACGCGCTGGCGCAAGTTCAATAACTCTATGATAAGAAATTACATACCTATTTTATTACACCACAAATCCAATACCAATTCAATAATAACTTTCCACCAAACGCGCGCGTTAATCGCAGAAACGCGCACACAGCAACGCGATTCGCAACGCACAAACACACACACATACATACGCTCACTTTTTCTAATCATTTATTTATTTATTTGTTTTTCGTAATCTATTGCTGCTCGTTGCTGCTGGGAAAACGGAGCGAATCGTAATGGAAGATTAACTTCGGCCGACGGGAAAAAATGATTATTAGATTATCGATGCCATTAACCTTAACGCAAACTGCACGACGATAAAGTTTTGTGCTCGTTGAATTTAATATTTAAACATCGATATGCATTTTTTAATTAATTGATTAAGCGATGTGGGAAATTCACTTACTGATGGTCTGCATTTTGTTTTATGCAATCAAGTAACTGGTATAAAAATTGTTGGCCAAAAACGTGTCTAAACTTAAGAAAAACTCAGAAGAAGTGTAGATATAATAAAATTTTGATAGGTATGTGCTCTGAAAATTTGACCTACCATTTTAGTATTTTCTTTACAAAATTAGTCAGTTTAACAAAAAATATAGATATATTTAAAAATAAAACCTTTTGGGTTTGTAAGACTTGTACACTGATTTTTTATAACACATTTTAATATTTTGATATTAATTTTTAACGAACAAACGCGAAATACATATTGATAAGCCGATTTGGATGACATATTGAATGGTTTATCAAAAAAAAATCGAATTTTGGTACGAATTGCCTTACATACTTTCCAGAAAGTAGCAAGAATTAGACAAAAATCCTATCAAATCTCTAATTATTAAAGTTATTCCATTGCATTCTCCTATCCCCTTGCGCTTCAAAGTCAATCTTAATGCAAATTGTGAAATATGTATTTAAATTTCTATACAAAATAGTCGTATTCTTTGGAGTAGGTATTCATCTTCATAAAGAGAATAATACAAAACCATCAAATAAAACCTCTTGGATTTTACAGATTTGTAAACTGATTTTTGATAACACATTTTAATGTTTTGAAAACATTTTTATGCTAAATACAGATTGATAAACCAATTTGAACAAAATTTAGCGTGAATTCTTGCAATAGAAGTTACCAATTAAAAGTAACCTCGTTGAATTCACTCTCTCTAAATTTGCATAGTTTTTTAGTATATTGCAAAAAAAAACACCAGGAAAAAACTTTTCTGGTTGCGTAATATAATATGTAAAATTCGGGCAACTGAAAACGTCAAATTTTAATTGTATTAAATCGCGTACGCTTGAAACTTGATGACATTGTGTTGTCGTCGGCGGAGAACTTTGCAACAAAGTTCGCAGCAATTCGTCCGCCCACCCCAAAAAACTTTCTTATTAAATTCGGGCTGAAAATCAATGAACACACACACACATACACTTCAACAATCAAAGGGCGCGTTAGATTTTTCTCTCGCTACACAATAGTCTCTCAGCTCAATTTTGGCAACTTTTGCGCGTTTAATTTTGCTGCTGCTTTTATTAATCGAACTTTTTTTCGTTATTGTTTTCGACGAATGCTATAGCGATTGGAAAGCGTTTTGCCTATTTTTTCACTCCTTTCACATAAATGACGCCGCGCGCGTTCACACACTCTTTTCTAGATTTTTATCAATTGAAAAAAAATGAATATGAATGCATTATTACCCATATGAAAAGTAAAACGATGGTGTATATTGCATATCCGATGCATGTTCGTTTTCTAATAAAAAATTATTGAGGTGGAAGCAGAAATGATTCCATAGAAATTCGAAAGCAATATTTAAATTTAAGTAAAAAAAGTATTCGTCTTTGGAGCGTTTTTCTTCCTGTTATTTGTGTTACTCATACGTAAATCTAACCTAAAAATAGCAAAAATCACAAGAAAATATCGAAAAAACATTTCAGGAAATCTAAAAAACAATCATTTTCATTATTTTTGTACACTTTTCATCTTATAGCTAAAACTCTGTACACATTTTAATATTTTCCAATTAAGTAGATACTACACATTAACTGTATTCTTGCCAATTTCGCCAATTTGGAAAAAATATAAATAGAAATAAATTACTATTGTCGGTATACCCTATGTTTGTTCTAATAGAACAAGAAAAGGAAGTAGAAACTATTCCACAAATATTTTGTTTATTATTGAAATTTAGAAAAAAAGACAAAGTTTGGCTTAATAGCAATGTCCCATATGAATTTGTATCAAAATCCCTGTCTTTTGGTTATTCCTGATTCAAGGTAACAAAAATTGATCCAAAATCTGATGGGAAAAAAGTAGATGCTCTGTATCTAGTTCTGGAAACATTCCAAAATCTCTAGAAAATGTAGAAGCCTTCCTTTCAAAACAGTTTATCTTATTGTCTACTTTTTTCATTTTTGTTAAAAATATAAAATAAATAAACATAAAATTGGATAAAAATCTAACGCAAAATCGAAAGCGTAATTAATAGCCTTCATCATAATTTTCTTAATTCTTGAAACCGTCTCGGATTCAAACTTTGGTAATAAGAAACTTCTAGGTGTTATTTAAGGCGACCTCAACATTTAGAATAAACAATGCCAAATCACGTCCAAAATTCAATACAATTCGTATACCCGACCAAAACGATAAAAACGTTTTACATTCCCACTGACAAAATTAAGCATTTTACACCTTATTTGAAACATTTAAAATAAAAATGTTAAATTTTCTCTATTTTCTAGGCATGTTTTTATACATATACAACATTGCCTAGAGCCAGAACAATTTCTTAATTCGTAGATGCAGCATCCACTTAGACCTCAACACTCATCCATCGCTTATCCAATTTACGCGTCGCCCGATTCCCATTACACACAATGCAAGCGCACTGCTAATTAGCGCGTTCGTTGTTCCTCCAACAACACCACGATGCATACGTTTTCCGCTGCACCGCGCAATTATTACCGAATTAATCGTATATAGGAAGCGCAGCCCACCATCCCATCCATTAATTAGCGCCGAATCGTTCGAGGATTGCGTGCGCGCGTGTGTGATATACTTAAAGCAGCGCTAGATGAAATTACGCGCGCGTTCGCTTATAAAAAAAATACGTGGCACGACGCCCAGCGAAACATTAATTACCTATACCTGTGCCGGTCGACTGATGAAAGTCGCACCATTTTTGGCGATAGTCAATCAAGCGAAGTGATATTTATTAAATTATGGTATATTGAGAGAGAATGTGTGGCAATCGTTAATTATATTCACATACATACATAGAACGGATAAAGGCACCCTTATTATTAGTTAGCTCGTTTTTAATTAGATGGTATGTGAATGTGTTATGGTAATTAGGTGGCATTTCGCAAAGTTTGCTAATATTTTAAGGCGGTATATTTATCTGTATATTTTAATTAATACCTATTACCTACTAAAGGAAAAATTACATATTTATTTAAGGTTTTTAAAGATTTTCAAAAGATTTCTGCAATTTTGTGATGGAAATTTACATGAATTTAGTACTAGTTAATAACAAAAGGTGTTGTTTCTCTTACACTAACTTTAAAGTTTTACGCAAGTATGTATTAAAATTATTGATATTTTCATTTCTAGAAAGCGGTTTTCTCGTAATTTTTACCCTTTTCCTTCAATTGTTCGATCATTCATAAAACTACGCAATGTTTTATTTAGTTAAAGTAAAAAACCTTGTCCCCTTTTGGTAACATACGAATTCAGTCATTTTTACAGTCAATAAAAAATTATTAGAAAATGTTTTTCAGTGATTTTCTTTAAATTAGTATTTATTTTTAAATATATTATTAGTTAATATAGTATTATTATTATTATTGCTATTTTACGTTATATCGAGAAGTGTTACAAAATTAGATAATACACTAAAACACTGGTTTTAGATTTGATTACATATATTAATTAGAATATGTTTTTTACAGATATTTTTAAAGAAGCACATTCCTGCGTTGTTGCCCTTTGATAGTAACTTAAATAACAAACAAAATTATCTAGTAATCTTTGCATTTAACTAAAGAGAATGTTTATTTTTATTTCATTCTCTTTTCACCATAAAAGGAAATTATAAATATTTAATAATAAGGTTGTATTAATGTATAATAAAATTATTGCCATTACCATTGATAATAATTACGTTTTTCTTTGATTGTTTGAAAATGTACAATTTAGATACACAATCTTTCGCCGAGATGAAATTTACGTTAATTTAATAAAATTAATAAATAATATAAAATTTTCCTTTTTATAATTTGTTATATTTCTACTCATTTTTTAATTATTTTGTGTTAATTTCCTCCCTTTTACTTATTAAATTAATTAATTAATATAAAAAAAATAATTAATTAAACTAATATTTTTAAAAGCATATTAATACATTAATTAAAATTATTGATCTTTCCATCACCACATTAAACCATCTCCCTTTTAATCTTGATGCATTTTCTTTGATTGTACCAGAATTAATAATAACAGAGCCGCACAACCGTGTAATGAAAATTAGCATGAATTTAATAAAATTAGTAGTTAATGTTAAAAATGTTGCTCCTTTATATTGAACTTAAGAATTATATTCACTTATTCCAGTCATTTTTATAGTCTTTAATTAATATAAACGAACTAATAGCAGCATAGAGAGCATTTTATCTAGATATACCAAGGAATGTAGGAAGAATTTGATAACATTGTCTTACAAATGTTGTTCAAGTTTAAAACAACTCTGGTAATATTTTTTTATTAAAATAGTTGGTATTTTAACATTTTTTCGAAATTTTTAAGAACATTTTAATAAATTGTGCACATTCTGGCTTTGAGACAATATTTTAAATTGTATAGTGAAAATCAACAAGTAACTAAGACAGTGAACATATCGTGCAGGCGATGGAATGTAAGAAATTTGATAAACGTTGTTTTTTTAAGACAAGTCTAAGGCAATATGAAAGACGCTTTAATGCATTTTTTGTGTTGAAATGACTAGAATCTTCATTGCGCGGCCATTTAACCAGCATTTTTTTGTTTATAGGCGCATATTTAATTAAATAAACAAGCGAAAATTGTGAAAGTTCGATCACAATTGGTTAAAGCGCAAAATTGTTCGGTTGTCATAAAAATTTCTAAAATTGTAAATCAGACAAGCGCAAGAGACATGTGAAGATCTGATAACAATACCTTGTTGGCGAATAAGAAGCCGGCTATAAAAATGACAATTTAAGACATACGACGATTTTTCATAGAAAGTAACAACTTGTTTCGATTCAGCTGGAAAATTAATCAATTTTATACAATTTTTCTATGCATTTAAAAAGAACACACGCAAAACTAAAATAAAATGGAATATTTCGAAATAATTTCTTATAAAAAACTGCACCTTTTTGTTAAGACTATAAATTTTTAAAAACAAATTTATTCCCATGGTATCTGGTTTAAATTATCTCAACAATTTCTGATGAGAACGATTGTGCACTTCTCATAAAAATGTCCAAAAGGATAAAGAAGCAAGCAAATTAATTATATTTATATATCAAGTGTGCTAAGTAAACCCTTTGCGACATAAATTTGAAAACAGCTAAAAACCAACATCTCTTGTATGAAATGCTAGAAGTTTTCTACTGGTACAAATTAAAAACTGATCACATTTATACATTTTGTTATGTATTTAAAAGCAATGCAAAAAAACTATAATAATTTTAGACAAGCAAAATAATTATTTATGTAAGGTGGTGATTTTTAAAATGAGACAAGACAACTGTTGAAGGTGACAAAACAAATTTTGACAAACTAATTTAAATCGTGCATATATGTTATTTACTATGAACTTACTTTAATATCACAACTTTTTGCCAAAAACAATAAAATCTCATAATACAATGGTGAATAAGATACTGGCTATCATACAATCATTTGGAACGAACGATATATTGTCATCAAAATCTGCAACTTGTTGCAACTTTTCTCTACAATTTCATTTCAAAATTTTGTAGAATTTTGTTATGTATTGAAAAAAAAAACAAACAACGCTACAATAAAATCGAACGTTTCGCAATTTTCTAATAAGAAACTGCACCTTTATACAATAATATCGCCTTAAATATTAAAAAAAGCGAGAAACTTAATTTATTCTCATTTCATCCTGTTTATATTTTCCCAAGCATATTCATTCGATAAAATTTCATGATAATTTGCATTTAGCAAGCGATTTCGAAATGTGACCAATTGCATTGTTATAATTGAAAGAATATTTAATAAGAACTAATCAGATTATTATGCAACTTATTCAAATGATTCACTTCTAGACAAAAAAACATTTTGAGAGGATAGATCTCATTGCACTATAATAGTAATAAATTTTATTAAAATTGCAGATACTCTAGCATTATTGAAAGAATAGTACAATTTGAAATAGTTCAATTATTATGCAACCTACGCAATCAATTAAGCGCTAAGTAAAAAACACATTTCAGACTCTTAATAAAAGTGAGGTTAAGTTCATAAAATATGCGCAATTTCACTATGCCAGATAAATGTCATTCAAAATAGAGATACTTTATCATAATTTAAAGAATATTTAAATATGAATCGTGATAGAACCGTCCCAAATAATTAACTTTTAGGTAAATTAGACAATTTTGTGAATCTCAATCGCAGAAATATTAGCTATAAAAATCATACCCAATCTCTTTGTGCCAAAATAGTTACAAACTTTGTGGAAAATATAGATACTTTATTATCATTGAAAGAATATTTAAATATGAAATAATCAAAGTGTTATGCAACCTACGCAATCTTTTAGGCAAATCAAACGATTTTTTAAATCTAGATAGAAGTAAGGTTAGCTCCAATAATTATATGCAATCGCATTGTGCTGGAATGGCAGCACAAGTATGGTTTGTTACAAAAATTCCAATCAAATTGTAACCTAGCCAGAGATTTCAATAGAAATATAGATAGTTTAGAATAATTAAAAACCTATTTATTATAAATAAACTTATTTTTATGCAACCAATCAAAATAATAAATTTTGTGGTAAAAATTAAACCATTTTCTGACTCTCGATCAAAGTAATGTAAGCCACAAAAAGGAACAAATTCTTTGTTATGTTTGAAAAAATATTTTAATATCATGCAGCCTAGACAAAATTCGAGCAAAAATGATCTATCGAAAGACGTAAAATTTGGTAAAATAAGAATAATTTCATTAGAGATTCAAATATTTTATCATAATTAAATATACAATTAATTTAATTTGCAATAAAATCCCCAAATAATTAACTTTCAAGTAAATTAGACAATACATTTCAAGAAACATTCAGAATCTATATATAAATATAAAAAATATTTAAATATTATGTAAAAATAATTAGGTTTTAGGTAAACAACGACTTATTGCCTGTCGATAAAAATGAGATTAACACACAAAAATTATGTCCAATCTCATTGTGTTAACAAATATCATTAAAAATACAGATAGTTTATCGTCGTGTTATAATCCCAACGCAACAATTTTATCTAATATTAACAGAAATTATAAATAGCTTGTTTTTGTTTGTCCGGCGTTTCGTTGTTGTTTTTTTTTTCGTGTATGCGTCTGGTGGGCCTTGAACGCCACAACACAATTCTTATCAGAACCGAAAATCTTATAGTCAAAAAATCGTAAAACCACGCTCAGATTAGATTAGATACTACACGCTTTGATGCTCCTGCTGTAAAACATTTTTTCTCTTTCTCGGTGGATGGAAAAAAAACCCGATTGCATTACAGCTGTTTCAAAATGCACGCATGTATGCTCTCAACATAGTTACATTTTTCGGTTCGAAAATAGACACTCATCTGCTCGTTAACCAGCCAGAATTTATACGATATATACGCTTATTTATATAGAAAAAATGCCCAGCCGTAGGTAGCAATTTGCATTCGTGAAAGTCTGCCAAAAATTATCTAACGCGAGCAAAAAAAATTGAAAGTTTTTTGTGACATCGATGTAGGCCAAAGGCAGCGCTCAAATTGTTGTTAAATCGCGAGTGACGATGGCAAAATCAGCTGAGATGATTCGTCCATTACATACACATAGGGCATACGAGGCTGCTGCGATCAATACTCAACGAGAAAAAAGGAATGTGCATCGGATGCACTTCGAACAGCTGTATTCGTAAATAAACAAGACGGATTCGCTTACCTTTTAGGCTTCCAGCGTCGTTTTAATACGCCAAACATGTAGACGACGATGCCTTCCTTCACCAAAATGCGTCTGATAAATAATCCAGCGTTTTTTAGGTTTTGTTTTTCTTTTCTTTTTTTATTAATATTAGTGAAAAATCACAGCTCAAGCACACACACGATATTTTAGGTTAACGACGGACGTTAAACGTTCATTTAATAGCACACTGGCTGATCGACGAGATTTTTAAGCACGCACATGTTGCTTGGATTGATCGTTGAACGGTACGCGACGATGCACATTGCAATCGGTAAAAAGTGTAATTGCAACAGCTCCAACTCGAACCCGGCCAAATACGAAAATAAACTTTACGTTCACATTCGGTTTGCTACGCGTTTGTATTCGCGCACATGCGCACAACGCCTCAATCCCTACTCAAATTATTTACATAATAATAATCAAATTGATGATTATTACAAATATTGAACGACTAATTGATATTAATGGGCCGATAATCTATTTGATTTTCAACAATTTGTTCAAAATTTTGTAAACAACGATAATGGCTCAGCTGATCGGTGATTCGACTGAAGTTTACTGCAAATGAATATTGTAAACAATAAGAATTAGCTTTGAATGTGTAATATTAAATAACAAAATTGTGCTATGTAATCGTTTTGATGTTATTTTAGCAAATGCTAGTAGCAGCTAGTAGCTTTATCAAAAATTTAAACATTTAAATCCCCACTCCTAATATATATAACCTGAAGTTCGCTGCAAACTATATTTTTAAAAACTAATTATTATAAATATACCATTTAAATACATTTATATTTTATTTATGAATGCATTAAGGCGATTAATGCGGTATTTTATATAATTTATTCAACTATATTGTTATGCATTTAACCCCCCACTTAAAAATAACCTCAAAAAAATTCGAAAAATATGAATCGATATTTAATATATTTCTCGTACATTGGAACGAATTACAAGTATGTTGGCCAACATTGCATAGAACTATTTATATTTTCGGTTCGTTTCAGAGGTGTGCAGCGACAAGTCACCTACACGAAAAGCGTACGAGAGGACTTAGAAACGATTCAAGGTAGTGTGGAAAGAGCGTTACGGAACCTGACACCAATAAACGATATCAGTGGGATACTATCAAGCCGGTAATTTCATCCAAATACGCATACATAGCTAACTTTACGCAAATCAATCCATTTCACTAGAACCGATGCCGGCGTTCACGCACTAGAAAACACATTGCATGTGGATTTGGAGCAAAAGAATGGCCTGCCCTACAATCCGAAACTAATAACCAATCGTCTGAATAAATATTTCGTTAAAAACAATCAACCGATTCGGCTATTGCGAACGTTTTTGGTGCCGAACGATTTTTACGCTCGGCATGCGCTATCAAGAACTTATTTATATCGGCTTGCTGTGAGTGACAAGTTTAAAGGAAGTTCGCTTTTACAACATATTCCAATTGAGGAACTATATCGAGTACATTTTTTAAGGTAAAATTACATTTTAATAATACCGTTTGAGACATATTTGTCTGACAACGTTGAAAAAAACAGGGATGCACAGACCTTTAGCAACCAGAAGTCACATGAAATTTTTGTATAACAATTAGTGGGAACTCTATACTTATATAGCAAGATAAAGAAGTTTTTCAATTATGTGTTTACAAAAAAGCCATAATATTCATTTGTTTTTGTTTAATATATATATAAGTAAAGTAAATATAAGTAAAGTCACAAAATATTATTAAAACAACAGCGTTTTGTAGAAAGAAGCGCTTCTAAAGGAGGGGTAGGTTAAAGAAAACTTCTTTTACTTTTAGTTACACCATTTGATCTAATACACCTTTCCTTCAGAAACGGTTTCTTGAACAAAACGTTAATAATTTCTCACATTGGATTTATTTTACCAAAAGAAATAGTTTTAAGTTTTGACTGAATCTCTTTGATTATTTGCCGAACGCATGTTGAATAATTAGGTTTTTTTTTGGTAATTGCTTTAATAGATTGTTACCTACCATCCCTAGAGAATATATAGCCTATGCTCACTTTTCTTTTCTAATAACAAGTGAATTGAAATTGAATGTGAATTAATTGAAAATTGACATATTTTTCTATGTCACCTGGTAGGTGTATTACAACATATTACCTCTATCGAAATTTTTATAACAATTTAGTTTTTCTAATTCATAATTATTTCTATTATCACGACCATAATCTACGGTTTGTGTATCCCTGTTGTAAAGAGTTATTGGACACAAATTGTAATTGTATGAGTGAATATTAAATAGTAACGCATACAAAAAGATTTGAAGAATGTAAATATATACCTGCGCTATTCTTAGTTTGTCCTCTAAATCTTTACGATTCGTTAATTATACATAAATCTACAGCTAAAATAGGCCAAATAATCGTAACAATGTTAAACTTTTTAGTGCCAGTAAATTCGATCTTGACGTGTTGAAACAAGCATGTGAATTGTTCCATGGTTTACACGATTTTCGTACGTTTATGTACAAATCGACTCAAAAACCGGATTTAGTAACACGTAGGGTGATAAGTAGATTAGATTTCGAAGAAGTTCCCCAAAGTACTTACACGCAGTTTAGTTGGCCAACTGGAAAGGATTTAGATTATAAATATTACAATTTTTACATTCAATCATCTGGATTTTTATACAAGCAGGTGCGTTTTTACCGTTTGTTCGTAAATTAATCTTTTGATCCGTTCTAAAACGTGTGAAATGTCGACGAACATAATTAACATCGCATTCGAAGATAATTAATGCAGATGTGTGATGTTATTAATAAGTTAGGTATTCAAATTTGATTATGATTATTTAAACAATTTGGTGTGTATTCGTTTAAAATATTTCATAAATCGTGATTTCGTACATGCGCAAAAAGCGGTTGTATCGACGTGGCTTGAGCAGCCAACTTCATTCTAAACCGTGTGTCACTGTAATTCGTTGCAATAAAATATCATATTAGTCATTCGATTTACATATATTTTAAGTGCTCCATTGACGTGAAGGATTGTCTAAGCAAGTAAATAATATTTTTAATATTTTTTATGTAGTAATTTTAATGAAATTGTTTATTTATTTACTGCTGCTGAGTAAGGTACACGTTTCCTAACCTCAAATCTTAAGTGGTTCTATGTACTTGGAGGGAATTTCAACTCCATAAATACCAAAAATACACGATGGTTTCCTTGATCCCACCTGCAGCTAATAAATTGTTTGGTTTGTTTAGAAATCTAGAAATTTATTTAATTGTTTTTTCTATTGTTTACTGATAGGTACGGCGTATTATAGCGACATTAATAGGCGTTGCACAAGGAATAATTACGTTGAAAGACGTGGAGTGCATGCTTCAAATACCATCCCATAACTCCTGGGCACCACAATTGACGACCGTACCACCGCATGGTTTGTACTTGTGTCAAGTATTATATTCCAAGGAAGTGATTGCTAGGTTTAAGCAACAAGTATGGTAGGAACACGGGTTTTTATAGGTAATTTATCAAGCGAAACAAATGAACGTGATTTGGAACGTTTCTTTAGAGGTTTTGGACGTGTCCGAGAGGTCCTATTAAAAAATGGCTACGGCTTTGTCGAATTTGATGACTATCGAGATGCCGATGACGCCGTTTACGAATTGAATGGGAAAAAATTGTTGGGCGTACGTGTGACAGTCGAGAAAGCGCGAGGTACCCCAAGGGGAAGAGACCAATATTATGCAAGAGATCGAGACCATTCGAGTCGGGACTATCGCTCAAGAAGTGATCGTTACGGACCGCCAACTCGTACCCTCTACCGATTAATCGTTGAAAATCTATCATCTCGTGTCAGCTGGCAGGATTTGAAAGATTTTATGCGCCAAGCCGGTGAAGTTACCTATGCGGATGCACACAAGAAGCGTCGTAATGAGGGTGTCGTTGAGTTTGCCAGCAGCAGCGACATGAAAAATGCTCTCAGTAAGCTTGACAATTCTGAAATCAACGGACGTAGAATACGCTTGATTGAAGATCGGCCGCATAGCAGCCGCTCTTCGTCCTACAGCAGTCGTAGCAGGAGTCGCTCGCCACGAAAATCACGTAGCAGCTCACGCTCACGTTCACCAAAGAAATCCAAGTCTCGCTCAGGTTCCCGCAAGAAGTCGGCGGATCGTTCGCGATCAAATTCGCGTGCTAAGTCAGAGGAACGTTCCCGTTCACGTTCAAGGGACAAGTCAGAGGATCATTCACGTTCGAATTCGCGTCAAAAAGATCGCTCACGTTCGAATTCACGCCAGAAGGATCGGTCACGTTCGAACTCGCATCAGAAGGATAATTCGCGTTCAAAGTCACGTTCACCACGACGACAAAAGACGGAAGAACGTTCGCGATCCAGATCACCAAAACGAGACGAGAAATCACGTTCGAGAAGCCGGCACGATAGTAGAGAACGTAGTCATTCGAGATCGCAGTCACATTCACGATCCCGATCACGATCACATGATTAAAATAGTTTATCATTAAATAATAATAAATAAAGTACACAGTTGTTTTCCATATTTTTTAGACTTAGTTACATCAATAATCATGTCATATTGTGTCTAAATTCATAGCCAAAATAAATATTTTTATATGTATTGATAACTTGTAGGCAAAAAACATGAATTTTTTGGACCAAATACTTAACAAAAAGAAAGTGTTAAATAAAACGCAAACTTTGGTAACGCATGCGGATGGTAAGAAGTATTTAGAAGTTGGCGATCAAATCGAACTTCAGCCGGAGACGAGCCACGGTTACGTCGTTGATACGAAGCCGGATAACGTACCTGCATGCGTTACCAAATTTGTCTATTTAGGCTCGCAGGATTGTTGCGATCCAACTATTTTACTAAACCATAATATAAATTATGTTTTAAGTGTTGGCATCAAACCTTCATTACCTTTATTATTAAACAACCTAAAATGGAGTTTTGTAGAATGTTTAGATTTACCTGAAACTAATATTATTGTTATATTATATAAATGTTTGGATTTTATTGATCGCGCTATTCAAAATGAATGCAGCATTCTGATACATTGCAACGCTGGCGTTTCACGTTCGGCATCAATAGTTATAGGTTATTTAATGTTAAGACATAATATGTGTTATGATGAAGCTTACAATCACGTTAAGAAAGTAAGAAGTTGTATAAGACCGAACGATGGCTTTCTCAATCAATTGAAAGCTTTTGAAACACAAAAAATGTATTAAGTTGTTTGATTATGTTTGATGAAATCCGTTTTATACTTTAATAAAATCATTTTGAAAAATAACCGAATTTATTATTTATACATTGCACAATATTATTCCAATTGCACAATATTATTCCACGAACGGCAATAAATAAATATTTAGCATTTTTTAGGCGATAATGTGTAAAATAATATTATCACATTTTTCAAATACTAGCTATTATTCTATTGACCAATTACTGCAGTGCAAAGTAAGCAACCTTTAAAAACGCTGCAAATGTGTTAGAAACAAAACAAAATTCTTTTTTTTCTTCTAAAATTGTACACTTTACAATCTATTATATAATATTAGTTATTCTAATTTTTATTACTCTTATTTTACACTATTATTTATAATAATAACTAGACCTTTTTGCAGGGTCATCATTACTATATGTCTAATTTTCAATATGTTGGATGATACATATTAAAATGTTACTTTTTTATAACAATTAATGCGCGATTATTGCTGTTTTGAATTCAAATTTAATCGCTGACCAAAAAAGTATAGATTTGGGAGAGTTACTTCTAGGAGGACAATTCCCGTAAGATTATGGCTTAACCTTTCTAAAGAGTAATTCAGCATACATCGAGTTAACTCTAGATAGGCTCATTCCTGTCATATCACACCTCCGATAATGGAATTGTTTATTATTAGTTTCGCATACACTACCCAGCCCCATCGCGCAGTTAATGCTAGCAAACATGATGAGGGAAAATGTGCTTATCAGTAAGTAATACTGTTGAACGGCGGCACGGCTAGCTTCATGACGGTGTAACCGTATAAGCAAGGAACATATTCTCTGTTATAAGTATAAAAATTTGTTGGATAAATGACAGATTTTCATATTTTTTATAAAGTCAATATTTTTATTCAAACTGCGGTTTTCAAAGGCCGCATATAGCACGCCGTTGCCCACTTGTTGATTGTAATAGTGCGCCAATTTTAAAATAAATTATTAAGCATTTTAAAAATTAGAATTACTGTAGCCATTCTATATGTAAATACAATAGAATATGAGTAATAAAAATAAGAATAACTAATAATATGATTTTATTTATGTGAAAATTAAGAATGAGTGCAGTCAAAGTTAATCCGTTTCAGAAACGCTTCGTATACAGACTCATTGTCTTACAAAACATCTTTTTTAATAAGCACTAATGCAATTTAAATAATCTATTCCAGCTTGTACGCACAATAAGTCGTAATTGCAAACTGCTGTGACACTATTGGAAAAAGTACCTAAGTACCAAAACAAACAATATATGTCGAAAAGGCAAAAATATAGGATCATAAATTTATCCCCCAAACTAAACTGATTATAATTAAATATATAATTAATATTTATATTGATAAATTATAATATAATTTAACCCAAAAACAATATACAACTATAACTGATAGGAGTGATATCGCATATATGTAAAAAAGCACAAGTGTTTTGTTTCAACAATAAAAAAGTACAACAATAAACAATCATCATCTTAAGCATCACAACACACGCTTCGTCTAGCGAATTCCTTGTATTACTACCAGGTTTTATTGTACTTTATGATTAGCGGCGAGCTTTCAAACTAAAATATCTGGTGCGAAATCTGATAAATCATCTTTAACAAATTCCAACTTGCACAAATTAACTTTAAAACGGGCCAAATAAGTTTTCTGAAGCATCCATTTCGCTGCTTATTTCCTGGAACCCGCACAAAGCACTGTATATACTGGCATTTTATTTATTCTGTGCAGTGTAAGTAACTGATGGAAGGTATTGAAAGTCCCATAAGAAGCATTCTAAAAAGCTAAACGATACATGACGCATCCTCTTTGATTGTCGCCCTCCTGAAAACTATTGAATTAATACAAAGTGCACAAAATTCATATGTAAAATATAAAAATAGAATAATGTTTATTAAACATTTAATATCTAAAAAAATATATTTCACATTTTCAAATATTTTCAATTAACAATAACAATATATATATATGTATAATTAATATAAATGGAATGTCTATTTGATGTCTTAGATAAGCAACAATAAAAAAATATTTGTATAATAAATATGTCAGTAGAAAACAATTCACTTAATTAAAAAAAGATAGAGTAATATTAATGATTATAATATTTTAACTTATTAAATACAAATTGCAGTTAATGTTGTATTCAGGAATGATATTAATCAAGCGAGACTAGCACCAAGAAAATTGTTCATTTGAAATTACTACTAAATGTACATGTTCAAGACAAATTGATATTTTCACAAAACTTTCATTCTCAGTCGCTTCTTCCAGATGTTTCAAAATTCCTAACTGCATTCAACTACGTGATTACTGAGGATTGTTATTAATTTGCATTGAAAGTATAAATTAATTAAAACGTTGGATGAGTTTAGGTTAATCTAAATTTAAGAAAACCGCTATGCTCTCTTTAAGAGGTTAGGTCGCTTAATTTCGTTTTGTTAGAAAGTTATTTGTCAACTCAAAGAATTTTACTTGAACGCAATGTTCCATCTAAGCTACTCGCTTGTGCATTTTTACAGTTTCACAAAAGCTTTTGTATTTTGCGCATTAATATCAGCATTTTTTGTCTTCGAAGTAAAATTAAAGTTGGTTTTTGTCAACACGCAATAATAATAAACATTGAACACTATCAAAAAGAAGTAAATCATAGAAAGTCTTTGTGAAAATATTGGAATGTTCTGACTGTTTATGGTACCTCAAAAATGGCTATTTAAAAAGATATAAATTTGTCCTGAACAGGTAGACTTAGCAGCGACATTTTATATAACTGTTCGACTAGCACTCATTCCTCTCGCAGGCAGTGAGTTACTCTTCCCCGGCAATTCCTTGGCGTGCGAATGCGCCACCACGATGCTCAAGCATTGGACCCATTCCTCTGCATTTTTTCCATCCTTCGGCTTTAGAATAAGCGTTTGATTGCCGGTGAAGATTTCGAACGCTTTCGGAATGTTTCTAGCGCCACGTGAAACTTTCACGGAACGAATTTGATTCACATCGATACTCTCACCTCCACTCTAAAATTGGAAACGTAAATAATTGGTGTTTGATTGCTTTACTTTTGAGATACTTACAGAACCACGCACTGATAAATGCGCTCCCGATAATGTAAAATATCTCGTGCGCCATCTTCTAAAGAGACGCCAGCGCCCTTTCTTCTCTTTCAATTGTCCTTCAATCACCGGTTGTGTATCACCTAAAACATATTTATTAATGCAAAGAATTGATTATCTTATAGTATAAACAGTACCTCGTAGGAAACCAACAGCTCGTTCAGGATGTGTACACAAAAAGCAACCCCAATGCAACGGGAGTGATTCTAATTGATCAGCCGAGCCTCCAACCCTACCCGGACTTAATTGAAACACATCAAAATATCCGCTATGTCGTAGCTCGTTCAGCAATGTCTCCTGATCCTTCGTGCATGGAAATGCACTCGTTACTAGTGTAAGAAACGTCTTATTTTCGCATTTTAACATATCCCAACAATGCTTCAAACTCGTCACACTAACATCACGCGAACTTAGCGCATGTTGCGATTTTGCCTATAACAAAACATTGTAAATAATGGTATATATTGCATATTTTCTATTTCCAATAGTAATTGCTACATTTCAATATTTTAATGTGTAGGCCAACGGTGGAAAACCTCAGACCGGCGGATTTAATGCCGAAAGGTTCGTTCAAGCTTGGAAAGAATTATATTTTTTGTTATATTTTAATTAATAAAATAAATCTATAATTTGTAGAAATCAAATTTTCATAAAATAGGGACAAGACAACAGTGACTTGCTCAATTTCTTGTCATTTGTAACTCGCGTTAAAGACTTAAGACAAAATTTTAGCTTACAGTCAAATTTGAAGTTAAATGATTGAAAAGTTTACTTAAAACGTTTGTTTCCGCACGGTGAAGCATTTTCGTTTAACCAATAAAATAATAAAATAAACAAAGCAGAAACCATAATTTCTTTCGTTTGGGATTTCAAAGCCGAAATGCGTTAGCTATATATGCAATAATTACATTTTTTATTTAAAAATAGTAGATCTTACCTGTTTTCATGTTTGTATTAATAGTAAGCTTAATTAAATCATTTTGAAATGGCTATCACATATTTAAGTTGATCCACCTGTGTAAATGGTAAAACTTGAATAAAATTCATTTAAGGGTTTTTCTGCATAGCAAATTTCTACTCATAACTTCAAATTGCTTAGAATATAGTCAATAACAACTAGAAAGTGGATAAAATTTAGTAATACCAAATATCACCGATATCAATTTGCTGTATTCACTTCCAAATTGAGAAAGCAATAAAAAATATAATTTTGTGGAATTTCTCGCTTTTTACAAAATGTAGCAATTATGTATCAAACATAGAAAGTAAAATATTAGTGCACACCTGTAGAGCGAGAAACATTAAATGTATCCAAATACGTGGATTTCGCGTACGCATTGTAAAGAACGTCTTCGAGTAGAGACAATGTTGACCGCGTGCCTGGCATGCAAAATGCAGCTTGGCTGACTTCTTTTGTCGCTTCTCCTCGATGGTACATTTCGCTGGTGGCGGAATTCGCACCGACACCTTATCCATGTACAGCTTAATCTTATCCAAGTGTTTCTCGCAGAAGTGCTGTATTGTATCACGCATTGGATATGGCTCAAAGACACTCATACGTTGCGTGGCAGCGCCTTGATTCGAATTCAACAATGTCACGCTGGTGTTGTTCAGACGACGCGATGTCACCGTTGTTGGCCCGGTCACGCTAACATGACCTAAAACAACACATGGAATAAATGATGTGGTTGGTGATTGTATTGTCGCTTGCTCACCACTGGTAACGGTGTGCGTGTTAAGAGTTTCATTAACGCTAAAATTCGTATGCTGATTAGATCCGACCGGGATGTTTTGCGTTGTCGCACTGTTGATGCCGCTATTCAGCACGTTCACCTGCCCGCCGCTATAGACAGAGCTGACTGTAATCGCACTATTCCCATTCTTTCCATCCAAATTGGGATTGATCGTGATGTTATTCGCCGCCGGCGAATGTATGAGAGGTCCTTGGCTTAGTGGACGTTGCATGCGAGGTGGCGGCGTTGTAGTAACGGTAACGCCGCCACTCAGCACGCGCATATTTGGTATACCCCATTTATTCGTGCCGGTGACGATAACGTTGTTGGAAAGCGGCGGCGTTGGCGCCACGCCGGATGGTATCGCATTGATTTGTTGCGATGAACTTAAACGCGTCATGCTTTTATGCAAACCGCCCACCGATCCACCTAAAATAAAACAGATAGCTGAAAGCTACAAACATCATTATAATATGTGTAGGCAGGATTACCAGCAATGTTTAGTCGTGTCATGCTGCGATGTGTATTTGTGTTGGTTGTCGTATGCAATCGTCCCGTACTGCGAGAATCACCAAGTTTCGCTCGTCTTGTGTAACCGCCTTGCGTGGTAACCGTCGCTTGCGGTTGAGCTCCGCCAACTTTAACAATTGTCACACCTCCAGATGTCACTTGATGCGGCGTGGTTGTAGTTGTCGTGGTTGTGGTCGTAATTGTAGTCGCCGTAGTTGTTTGATTTATTTGATTTGTACTAAAAAGCAAGAACGAACAGTTGTTACTCAAACTTATATTGTATTGAATTTGTACCTTGTGTGTTTTCGAACACCGGCCAAAACCTTATCCGTAAACAAAGTAAATAAAACCGGATATGAACTGCATAGTAGTGTTGCTTCGCGTAGAAGTATACTTTGCGAGCCTCGATCAGCCTTTGGTAGATATTCCAATACGAAATTCAATGCATCTTGCGCACGTGACTAAAAAATTATGATTTCAAACAATTAAGACTAAAAAACATTGTTTAAATCTACCTTGCTCAATTTCCCTACAGCACCGATAACCCTTGCCGCTAAACATATTGTTTGTGGATTCCTTTGCGCCACTTGCTTCATTGCCGGTACGTGATCAGCTAGTAAACTCGGCCTTTTCTCGGCCATATTTAAAAACACTTGTAATGTATGGTTGGCCGTTACGGAATTGCTTAAATATTCGCATAATTGTGGCACACTCGCCTCCAACAACTGCAACAAACAGAAAACTTGATGACCAACTTAACATAAATATTTATAAATCTGTGGAATTATTGATTAATATTTAGAAATTCTTCTATGAATATCTATGTATTGCTCAAAACATTGCGTAAAATTAGTCTATGATAAACAATTTAAGCTTCTTGTACGTTTTATTTGACATAATTTCTAATCTAATTACACTGGTTTGCAAATATTAATTATTTTCAACATTTTATTTCCTCTGAATTAGAGTAAATCAAGTCAGCTTTACGATTAACGATTAAAACGGCGCTGAAGATACGTACATTACAAATATTGAAAAATGGAAGTGATTTAATTGTAAAATTTTGTTTGCTTCTTTTCATTAACCACGTGAGAACATTTGCTTGCTTAATAATTTTCTATTATTAATGCCATTTAGTATTTTATCAGTAACATATGTTTAATTTTTTGTACCGTTTATATAACATTGCATAACTGAAATAAATTTGATAAATATATAGTACAATACAATTCCAACCAAGATGTGTCATGTATACTTTTCATGTAGTAAAGACGCAGTGTCAGCTTAAATATTAAAATGTTCCTATTATAGTTCCAACAAATATGCATCACGTATACTTTTTTATGTAGTAAAGACTTAACTTTAGTGTAAACATTAAAATTTTCCGTTTGCGCTTACGAGTTTTCATGTAATTTAATTTCTAATGTCGTAGGATGCATAATCGCATAGAAACTCGTAGAAGTAAATTACGATATATACATTTTAAGACATAACTTTCTTTAATAAGTAAAACTGTTTCTATGCGACTAGGCTGCCTAATGATGTTAGGAAGTGCAATCTTATATGATACAAATTGATTTTTGGGGTTATAATGATACATTTAAGTTGACGTGTAAGATAAAGGTTTTCAGTTATAATGCTTGCTGACTATGTCACGAAATATAATCAAGGAACGCATAGTACATGCTTAACAGTAATATAAACGCAAAATCAAAACAAGTTACAATTCCGACATTTGAAAATTAAAAATATTAATTGGCAAAAGAAAGAAAGCAGCAGCATTAAAATCTCTTTAACCATCATAGTTTAATTCGAAGAAGGACTTCGCTACAAACCAGTGTTATTGAATAATTAACAATAGATTGTGATTTGAACATTAAAATCTCATTTTCAACATTTTAAACTCACCGATGGATTATCTTTAGCAATCAACGCAAACAAGTGCAGCAACGCTAACTTTTCTTGATTATCACAATGCGGTAAAAGGGAAACCAATGCCATCGCATGACCTTGCAATAATTCAGGTGAAACTTCGTATATTTGTCCGAGCACTCTGCATAACGGGTAATTTCCGGATATTATCGAATCCATTATTGGCTGAACGTGTGGACTTAATAGCGATGCATGTTCGATGGCTGCAAGCGATAAATACGATGCCATATTCCTCGACAGCTCTTTATTTCCCTTGTGCAGAAATTTTACAGCGATGGGTAATGCCCGTTGCATCACAGACTTTTTACCATAATTCTAAAAATATTGATATTGTTTATAATGTGTTGGATAATAAGATAAATTATTTAACAATACCAAAAAGATGCACGATATTAAGTCACTCGATATTTTGGCGTGTGGTGGATCCTCGCCGCGTGCCGATATTTGTAAATTGTGATGTAAACATGACTCCAATAATGTGACTAAAGCCTCGCAATGCTGCTCCACCGTTCCCGTCTCCCTAATGCACGATGTGACTCTCGTTACGCATATCTCGACAACACTCTGATCGTTATTATTTATGGCATAATCAGGTAGTGATGCTATTGCTGTTACTTCACTAAGCTAAAACACAAATTCAACAATAATATTATGATTATAAATGAATGTATCAAAATAAATACTTACAACTTCTGTTAAATCATTAACAATGACTGAGTCACGTACAGAAAACAAGTCACCAGCACGAGATAGGTCCCGATTTTTCAGCACTTGCAAGAATAGATCGTGCATTTTATTGTTGCTGAATTACTGCCACACATACGTTGCTCCTCACATTTGCTGTTAATTGAACTTCAATATTTATCAGCCGATCATAGTTTTTATAAAGCATCAGCCACTGTTGGAATGTTCATTAAATAAGGTGTACTGTTATTGTGGTGAAAATAATATAAAAATCAACATCGCTAGATGAAATGTCAATGAACTTTACATCTACAAGTAAGAGTATAGGTTCGTCTAGCTAGGTGTTCCACAGGTATGCACAGGTAGTAATGCTCAAAGCGCTTGCGTTTAGCACTTAAGCTTGCGTTTTTAGTGTGAAATTATTTAAACAAAAAGCGGGAAATTCAAATTCGTTTATATTTAAAACAAATGTATTGTTACATTGTTACATTGCACTCGTAATCGATATTAGAAAAATAGTAAATGCATCAATTGAAGAATGGCACTAATGTACATTTACAGGTTTCACATGTATATCTTTATATATATCCCAAAAAACTAATGTCACAGCACTGTGTGGTGCCACGCGCATATAATTCGCAATAACTCCTTTGTAAAAACTTAAAAATCCTTCAATACGCCATATTTTTGTGAAGCAATCAGATATACCCGAATATAATAAACCTTTTCCATTAGTAGTAACACCTACAAAAAAATATTGTTACGTACTTTCCAACATAAAATTGATTCATAGGGTTATTATTTGATACGCAACCGTAAAATCACATTAAAAACATTTATAATAAAGAGTTTTAAATTTAGCTAAAATAAATCAATCTTTTTATCATTAAATTGTTATAAAATTATACAGGGTGGTACAAATAGACGTATACATTTATATGAACCGTTTATTTGTTTTGCGTTGTTATTAATTGTAAGTATTAATTTTGATAATTTGGGGAAATTAACATCATAAGCAACTGGCGTTTAAAAAACTTCTAAAGATATTTTAATATTAATATATCTGTTATATATTATGTAATAATAGCTATATTGGAAATTGATTTCTTTAAGACATCCGTAAGAAATTGTTTATGTTTAATACAACAAAACCCTTCAATAATTCAATAAATAAATTTTCAAATAATCATTAACTTTGAAAGTTGCCTGCTTCCTTTTATAGTAAAATAACATAACACATAAATTTGTTATTAAATTCATAAAAAAAAGAAGAATTATTGCTGATAAGTGTTTCTTATTTAAAATTTTGAATGGATTGTTAAAAATTGCCCTGAATTGTTATTTAGAATGCATTTTAAAGTTCCAGTTTCTAACATTCAGCTGCGAAATAGTGATTTTTTAATCCGTATATAAAAGGGAGAACTTGAGATTTAAATTTTTTCACGTAATCTAAATACATTCAATGTTCTAAATAAGAAGTTTGATCTTCAATTATTCAGCAGTAGTTTTAATTCGTCCAAAAACTATTTAAATGTAATTGGTATGAATACATGTTATAGATTATTATTGTAATTTAGATTGATTATGTACTTATATGTATCTTTATATTTGTGTTGATCTTTGTATATTTTTCTTTGAAAGGCCGTATGCCCTAAATAAATAAATTATTAAATCAATCCTATTATTTTTATACGAAATTTGCTTTTAGTTACTCTTAGTCCATAGGCTATATTTGTATCATTTATCTATATTTTAAAATTGATTAAGATGCAAACCCTTTGATATCTCAATTCAAGTATTTAGTTTAGACAACTTTCAAAATATGTGGTTTAAGTTGCTTCTTATCAATGAATAAGAACAGTGAGTAGTTCTTGCGCAAGAATATTCAATAGCCATGGCTTGGCTTATATTTTTTATGAAAAATACAATCTATTTAGATTTTAAAGAGTAACAACTCAATCGCTCATTTTGCCGTTCAAAGACTATACATTTTATAAGTGCCATCCTGTATAAGTAAATACATTTATAAAATCAGTTGGTGTTCTGTTAATCTACACGAGGATTATTAACGTAAGCTTAAAAATCTCAATTCGATTTACTTTTTCTAACGTATTACAATTGCATATTCTCAGTTAGCGTACCCCATTATATTCTATTCGTTTTATTATTACTGCGTCAAAAAGCGTGAAGGTGTTTATTTTTTGTTTGAAATTCGTTAATTAATGAATATAATACAATCTAAACCTCCAATAACAAATAATTTGTATTGTTTTAAAAGCATGCAAACAAACAGCGTTTTATACTAACCTTGATTGTAAATGCGCACCGATATAATATCAAGTGGTGTTATTATAATAGTCTGAAATACGCCGCTGAAAAGGCTAGCGATGAATGCTGTAGCTACCGGCCGATCGTGAAACTTCTCAAATCTCTCAAGCACATCTTTCATCATCAAAAACGACGTTAGTTTTGAGGTGGAGCTGGCAAAAGCGCGCAACATCGCACTATCCGCACCGCGCCACAGCCCTATAATCTACAAACAAAAATTTAAGAAAATTATCGTTAAGATTGCATTTATCTAATGCATACACCGTGTTTGCAGTAAATATGTTTCAAGGCCTGCACGGTCGATGTATGGCCGTGTTGATATCCGACCGCCACCTCTTTATTAGTCTGCGATTGTAGCTGTGTTTTTACCATGCAAAGGGGACTGGTAGCAAAGGCGCCCATAGCGCCACAAAGCGCACTGCAGGTACACACTTTCCACAAGACTCTGCACTCGTTGTCATCGCTTAGCATGCCATTATTGTAGCAAATCTGATACAATCCCAGTAGAATTGAGCTTCGTACACCATGAAGTATCACAGCAACTCCCAATCCTTTTTGTAGTCCACGTATGCCATCGTGTGTTATAACCACCTTAAAGCTCTGAAAAATGTTGCCGTAGTGTACTGGATATTGGCCTTTGTGTCTTAGTTCCCCTTGTAATTGTATACGTGTTCTGAGAATATCAAGAGGATTGGAAATGTTTGCAGCTACAACGTGTGCTAAACCTCCAATCAATAAATCCATTATTTTTCAACAATATATCGCTTTCTGTCCGAATAAATTGCATGCATATGCATCTTTTGCTATTTTGTGCAACTAAAATCAAAATCATTTAAAAAAATAAATGCACTTATTCTGAAACCATACAAGAAACAAATGTAAAGTTGTGAGTCTTTTCTGTTGATTGAAAACGAAGAATAATTATACCTAAATTTTTTGATAGTAATCCAATAATAATCCAGTTAATATATTGATTCAAGACATTGTTAACGTTGTTGTTCTTTACTCCTAAAAACGGGTTTTTGATGGATTAAAATCGCTATTGCACTGATTAAATCACATCACTTACTTTCCTTTAGGTCGATTATTAATGTATTATGAGATCGTAATTATACATGAGGCAATGTGAATTTGAAATTTTATGCCAATTGATTAATTTGTGAAAAGTCAGGTTAGAACAGTTGATTGATGATGATTTTAATAAACAAGTCATAAAATGTTTTCTCTTCTCAAAATCTTATAAAGAAAACAGCAATATATAAACTATATGCATATTAACAAGCAATCAAATTGTAAAATATATTTGCATTGAATGTGTATGATTGAAGTAGTTACATATAAAGCAAACGTAAAAATTATTGCGGTATTGAGACTAAAGTGTAAATGTGCGGAAAGTTTCATTTCTGAAATAAATTAATCTCTGCGCGTTGATAAAATCTTATTGTATAAATGTTACTTCCTGGTCCTCTGTTCAATAATAGTTTTTATTTATTATATTGTTAAGCTTTCAAATGCAGCGCAGAACGCACCTTGATTTTACGTAATCTAATTTCATCACATTTTACGGGTTAAGATAAATCCAACTCTCGGATGTATTGTTTAAATGTTTTTGTAAATTATAATTCTATCAAAATTAATCATTTTCTTATTCTAATTTCAACTGCAATAGTAGTAAGAAAGTTCGAAATATAAAAAAGAGATTGTGGTATTTGCATTGGATCCGCTTTCAATTATAAAAAATAAGATATTACCCGAATATAAGATGATCCCTCAATCTACAAGTGCAGTTTTGAGATCAACAAAACAAAAACCTGCAGAAAAGTAGAGGATTATGATATTTCACTGTTAATATCTTTAATTGCTCTAAATATAAATTTTTTTTCAATATAGAGTTATATTAATATTTCCGAGAAGTCTTAATCTTTATCATTTACCACTTACTTGGTAGAATTTAGGAAAAAACATCGCCTTATATTCGGATAAAACGGTATTTTCAGATTAATATTAAATGTGAAATATAGCAATTATTATCAGACAGAGAAAGTGTTTGGAACTTATTTCGAATCTTGAACTAAAGCAAAAATATCCATTAGGCATCAGACATATAACTAAGTTTAACAAAAAACAATTATAATATCTGAATTTTAAAATTGCATATATTTTAAAGCTTTATAGTAGAATCTTAAGCTTTCTCAATATAGTTCGTGTTGTACTTCCTTTAAAATATCCCAGAAAACCAGTGTTAGAGCAGCGTGGGGGGCCAGGCGCATATAATTGGCAACAACTCCCTTATAGAAACCGAGAATACCTTCGGTTTGCCACATTTTTAAGTAGCAATCAGCCATTCCTTTATAAAATAACCCTTCTCCATGCTTATTGACACCTATAAAGAAATTATTATTAATCATAAAAAAATATTATATTTGCTACAAAATCCATTGACAATACAATGTATTTTCGGTATGGAGGCAATGTAATAATGATAGAAGTTTTTAAATTATGTCATTAGCAAATGATATTCGCTGTGTAGGTTAGTGCTTCGTGCGAATATGTTTGAAAATAAGTCGCACAAAATATGTTTTCTTGCCACTAATAATTAATAAGCCATGAACATGTGTATTGTGTATTAATTTTTTGTAGCTTGTGTGTAATGATCTCATCATCACATAGAGAAACCCAGGCAATGCAATAATGATACTTTTGGAATTAATTCAATTCAATTCGATTTGATTTAAATTTAGCGCTAATATAATTTTGTGCCATCGCCACACGCGGACTTTCGCTGAACGATTTATTTGAATGTGTGCGACGGTGCTGCCATCGTCACATGCAGATATTCGCTAAACTATTTCAGTTCCAAGAATTATCACCAGCAATAAGGGTGGTGGCAGCACCGACGCACAAATTCAAATAAATCGTTCAGTCAAAAATCGCGTGTGGCAATGGCAGCACCGTCGCAGATAATGTATATTAGCGCCAAATTTAAAATTTGAATTTCAATTGAATGATTATTTCAACTTCAGCCGGCTAGAAGATTAACTCTTTTCTACTTAATTCGAATAAATAATTACAGCACAGTTCAGTTTCATTACTAGAATAATATTAAAAATGTAAATATGTTACTTAGTTTGGAACAGAAGTAGAATATATTAACAAAAATATTCCCTCCAATTTAATTTTTAACATTCTTCAATACGATAGTAATAAATTAACATTTCTGAATTTCTAAGAAACTTGTTTTTTGAAGAAATTCTTAACTTTTTCACAATAAGCATTATTAGTACATAAATTCGCACTAACCTTGACTATAGATGCGTACGGAAACAATATCAAATGGCGTTATAATAATCGTTTGGAATGCACCAGTGCCGATACTAGCGATGAAGGATGTAAGCACCGGTAGTTCTTGAAACGTCTCACTCTGATTAAGGGCGTCCTTTATTACTATATATCCTGTTAGCTGGGATGATGAGCCCGCCAACGCTCGCACCACGTTACTATTGGCACCACGCCACAAGCCCCTTATCTACAAATACAAAAAAATGTAAATTGAGTTTCCAAGTCAGGCGTTTGTTAATTATCGGTAGGTGGACCCAAAAAAAACCGAACTGAGACATTTTTGCTCATTTTCACCCCATTTTAGAGGGATTTTCAACGAGTTTCGATGGGGGCTACCTTAGTAGAGGCGTATTCCATCAGCTTTCGAGCAAAAACGCTGTGAAAATCGCTTAAAGAATATTAAATTTGAAGGATGGGTGGACTCGATTTTCAAGCAATTTCACCTTCCCAACCTCAAAATGGCCTGATTTTATTAATTTTCGGCGAAAACACTGTGCGAATCGCATGGAAAATCAAAAAAAAACTAAGAATTTTCACATTTTAGTAGTTTTTCACGCATGTTTCGAACGACTTAAAACGTGTTACAACGAGGGCTACCTCTGGAAAGATAATTTCTATCCATTTCCTGTGAAAACTGTGTGATGCGCATTTTCCATGCGATTTCCACAGCGTTTTCGTTCAAAATAATTAGGAGGTATACCTTGTCGAAACACATCGAAAATTATATGGAAAATGTGTCAAATTGAGCAAAAATATCTCAGTCCGGTCTCTTTTGGGTCCACCCCAGGAATAGCAATAATACCTACACCAAATTTTTTGTATGTATCTATTAACGCTCTCGTGGCTGAATGATAGCCGTGTTGATGTCCAACCGCCACTTCCTCCTTCGTCTGTAATTGCACCTGCGTTTTCGCCAAGAAGAAGGGACTGCTGACAAACGCACCAAAAGCGCCGCTCAATGCACTGCATACAGCAATTCGCCATAATATATTGTTTTCGTTTTGATCGGTTAACATGCCATTTTTATGGCATATTTCAAACAATCCGAGGCGCAATGAACTGCGAAGCATATGCATTAAAATCGCAGGTCCTAAGCCTTTCTGCAATCCTGTGAGTCCATCATGTTTCGCAACGACATAGGCGGCGTGAACGACGTTACGATAATGTATACTATACTCTCCCTGCGGCTTCAATTCGCCCTGCAATTGCATGCGTGTTTTGAGCACATCTAGAGGATTTGAGACGACTGCCGCACATCCGGAGGCTAAACCACCAACAGCAAAATCCATTCTTAAACTTAATTATCAAGATATCTTTCTGGACATGGAAATTTTGTGCGGTTGCATCTTTTTAGATTCAATACGATCTAACTAAAATCAAAGATTAATATAAAAAATGTTCTGGTTAAATTACGATTCGGCAGGAACTGAGAACGAAACATGTTTGATACGTTCCTTCTGGAAAGAAAATAGAGGAATTCGTTTTTCTGCTTTTACAGCATTTTCATATAACAAAAATATCAATTCACATTAAATAATATTGAAATTTAGTTATTTATGCCAAAGAATAAAGGTAGTATTAATTTATTAGAAATGAGAATCATCAGAATAGTTCCATTTATGCAATCTAAAGATTAATATTCGTGCTGCCATTTTTGGACAAAGAAACAATTAAAACTATTTATCCAAATAAAACCCAAGAATTTGCTTTTAGATTAAAAAACAAGGCATAGTTTTCGTTTCAAAGGCATTTTTAAGTTCTCTTGGATGGATTTGAGTTTTAATGTAATTCGTTGAATAGCCCCTTCGGTCCACAACGCGTCATATTTCTCCAAAGTAATAATGAGTATGTGTAATATAATAATTTGAACTCTAATTTATTTCCTGTACAATTAATTTAGCTTTCGTCCTGAGTCCCTAATATTATTCCAGTTAAAATAAAGATTTGCATACTAGATAGCAATTGATTTGCAAAGTTAGCCGCTGATCGAAGACCATGTATGTAAGTAAGTGATTAACGACAACACCACGCATAAATTGCAAATACAATTCTATTAATAATCATGTGAAGATACAGGGCCAAAATTACAAATTTGACGTCGTCTTTTACTCCCAAATATACCAATTTCCAATGTATTAGAACTGTGATTCACTGAGTTTATATAATGCAATTTACGTCCAAACTGTATCCATTAATGTATTTTATTATAAAGTTATAATTAAACATGAGAAAATTTGAACTTGAAATTTGATGGCATTGTGATTAAATAATAAATATTGAGGTTAGAACAGTTGATTGATGAATTATTTTCATAAACCAATCATCACATCCCTTTTCAGTACATCGGAATTTTTATTATTACTATATTTAATTTGTCGCAATTTAATAAAAAATGCTATTAGATTAATTTAAGACGTAATATACTCTAAAACATAATTGTTTAAACGCGGCATGATAGCATTAATGAATAAAACAAAAATGCATCCAAAAATAGATATGTTGGCGCTGTTTAAAAACCAATGCGCTGTTGTTGGATTAGACATTGCACATTGAATGTAGCACATATGTTTTTGAGGGTATATCGTTTGTGCTGCAAAATGGTGCAATCTTTATAAAATGTTAATAAAATGTGTTCACCCGTTGCGACGATTACAAATGTTAACAATGGTGTACTACTAAATAATCTTGTATAGCGACCGGATCATTTTACATTCGCTTTTCTATAATATTTATTGCATATATACAAAATTGTTACCGTTCCAGTCCCACTACATAACCACTGATTACAATTAGAATTAATTTACAGATTCGAATCAATTGAGACATTTTGGCACGGCTGTACTAACGTAATTCTTCTATAATTAAGTAGCCGTTTTCATTCAAAAGTTATTTTATAATATCTTTATCATATCTCAAAATTTCTGCCAACAAATTTCAAGTAAAACTTTCCATGAAGAAAAGTAAAGGAATTTGTAGTGTTTACATTTATTAATAACATATAAAAAATATTTATAGCATCATTTTTAAATATCAACCAATATATTTCACTTGTAAATCTTTCAGAATATCCCAAAAAACTAATGTTAGCGCGACGTGTGGTGCCAAACGCATATAATTCGCAACAACTCCCTTGTAGAAACCGAGAAATCCCTCGGTTTTCCACATTTTTATAAAGCAATCCGTTACTCCTGAATACAACAAACCTTTTCCCTCCGCGTCGACACCTATAAAAACAAAATTAGTACATGAAACGAAGAAAAATACCAATTTGTTGGAGATTGCCTTATGACTTGGTTTCTCTACACTACTTTTTTAAACTAATGAACAATTCATTTTTTTGTCATCTCAAAATGCGCATTGGTCAAGAAATAGAATCAAATCTAAACGAAATAAATCTAAAAACAAAAATACGTGCGTTTTCCAAAAACATAGACCGGAGCGAAACAGAAATAAAATAATGGTTCAAAGTCTTACGTAAACGAAACGATAATTTTTGGAAACAAAAATGTACTCTAAAAAGTCGTAGATAATTAATTATTCCTAATAATCCCTAATCCTAAAAATAAGTAAATGTATTAGATGTTGAATACGTTTGACTTTGTTTGAGAGTAAATTAAAATTATGATTTTGGTTTATCCAAGGAATTCTTGAAGATCTATTTTTAGAGATTTTTTAACTAAACTTTTCGACAATTTCCTTATTTTTCTTATACAGTAGTAGCTTTTTTGTTTCTTAATATCATTATATTTATACCTCTTATTCAATAGAAGTATTTTATAAATAAATTTAATTTATCGAAATGGATTAATTTCAAGTGCGCGTTACTATTACTAAAAGCTGCTTCACTTTATTACTCATTTTTATTTTAAAGTCACGCCTTGTAAAAATACTCAAATTATCGGCAAATAATTTCGCACTAACCTTGATTGTAAAGGCGAACTGAAACTATATCAAAAGGTGTTGTCATGACAGTTTGGCATAATCCGCCAATAATACTAGCTAGTAATGCTGTAACCACTGGTAGATTTTTGAGAGTGTCAAACTCATTTAGGACCTCTTTCATCATTGCGAACGATGTTAACTGCGCTGAAGAACCGGTCAGAGCACGTAACACCGTACCGGTCGCACCGCGCCATAAACCACGTATCTGCAATAGTAAAGTTGACACCAAGCCGTATTTAGGTTTGCATGAACTTTGAACATCAAGGGAATACGTACACCATGCTTTATGTATATTTCCTGGAATGCTTGCATAGTTGACGTATGGTGATGCTGATGCCCAACCGCGATCGCCTTCTTGGTCGCCGATTGCAATTGGGTTTTCACCAAGAAGAAGGGACTGCCAACGAACGCACCAAACGCTCCGCATAATGCACTGCATGAAGCCACACGCCAAAACAGATTACGGCCCTGCTGATCAGTCAATATTCCTCTTTTATAACACATTTGATACATCCCTAGACGTAGTCCGTTTCGTATTGTATGCATTACAATCGCCGGTCCCAGCCCTTTTTGCAATCCAACGATTCCATCGTGTTTGGCTACGACGTAAGCGGCGTGAAAAACGTTTCGATAGTGTATGGCATGCTGGCCTCTAGCCTTCAACTCGCCTTGTAGTTGCATACGAGTTTTAAGCACATCTATAGGATTCGTGAAAACAGCAGCACCAGCGGCTGATAATCCACCAATCACAAAATCCATTTTTAACTATTGTGATACCTTCCTGCATACGTAAATTTTATATATATGCATCTTATGTTTTATTAGCGCCCAACTAAAATCAGAAATCAATTAATAAATGCAAAATGCTTAACTTATTTTCGTCAATAATTGAAGTTGGTAATAATTTGTTATTGAGTGTAGACATTAATATTCATGCTGTTTCAGATTATCGATTACAAACTTCTGGAACTATCAGAGGACATCGCTGGGGACCATAATCACAGTTCTTAACTATGGGTGCTGTTTTTATATTAATACGTAAATATTATCGAGTTTACCTTAAATATGAACGGATATACAAATACAGGGTTAGTTGATATCTACTTCATTCATGGCCTAGTTACAGGAAATGGATATGTTTACCAATTAATTATATCGCGAAAGATATCCAGAGCCAAATCATAATATCACCTTTGTTACTTACTTGCGCAAATAATTTGACTACCTTCCATCATTTCCATAATCAAAATAACTATCCACTAACCGTATGTTTATATATCAATTATACAACAGAGAATTTTAATAACATTTTGGCAGAAAAATAGCTTTTACAAGATTAACTATCGAGTTGCGATAGATTCCTAATAGTTTTCTCTATTTATCCTAGAAGTTTGTAATTATTAAGCTGGGACACTCTGCATATAAGGCATTCAGAACCATAAGGCCATTAAGATAAAAACTCGACAGTGTGCTTTTAGATTAAACATTTAATACGTAGTTTTCGTTTAAAAGGTATTCCCTTGTTTTAATTTTTTAGTGTCTTTCGTTGAATAGCCCCTTTGGCCCACAACGCCTCATATGTTAATTCCTCCAAAGTAATTAACAGTGATATAATTTAATTTTAATTCTAGTTTTTTTCTAGTTTCAATTCACAGATTTTATTTGGAGTTTCAATTTAGCTTTCGTTTGGAGTCCCAGTAATTCCAGTAAAAATAAAGATGTGCATACTAGACGACAATTGATTTGCAAACTTGATGCGGCCAGCTGATCGAAGACCATGTATATGTATTGTAAATATAATTCTATTAATAATCATGTGAAGATACAGTGTCAATATAACAAATTTGATATCGTTCTTTACTCCCAAATATACCAATTTCTGATGTATGTCCACTTACGTCCAAATGGTTCGTTAATGTATTATTAAGTTATAATTAAACATGAGAAAATTTGAACTTGAAATTTGATGGCATTGTGATTAATTGAAAAAAGTTTAGGTTAGAATCAGTCGATTGATGGATGATTTATTTTCATAGACCAATCATCACATCCTTTTTCGTTACATAACAATTTATAAAAAATAAATATTTTTTTTATTACTACAATACTGTTTAATAAAAAGTGTTATTAGATTAATTTAAGACGTAATATATTCTAAAACATAATTGTTTGAAAGCGGCTTGATAGTATTAATGGAAAAAAAAAAACGAAAATGTATCCAAAAATAGATATGCTGGCGCGGTTTAGAGACCAACGCGTTCTTGTTCGATTACACATATTGCACATTGAATGTGGCACATGTGTTTTTGAGCGTACATCGTTTATGTCGCAAAATGGTGCAATTAATAGTGTACTGTTAAAAATGTTTAATCGCAACACACGATTACTGAACAAATAATATTTTACCGAATCATGTTCTAATTTTACATTCGTTTTTCTATAATATTTATTGTATATACAAAAATGTTCCTGTAATCTTAACAAACAAACTAGCGATTAAATGTATTTATATAAGGTCTAGTTAGTAAAATTAGAATTAATAAGAAATAGATGCAAAACGTGTTTCCTCCCGCGATCCAGTCCCAGTCCTAGTACACCACCGCTGATTACAATTAAAATTCATTTACTGATTCAAGCCAACAGAGATTTTTTGCACTGTTGCACTAACCTAATTCTTCTATAATTAACTAGCCATTTTCGCTCTAAAGTTATTTTACAATATCATTATCACATTTCTAACTTTAACAACGCCTGCCAACAATTTTCAAGAAGAAACTTCCATGAAGAAAAGTAAAAGAATTTATAGTATTTGCATTTATTAATAATATAATCTCTCATATAAAACTATTAAAAATATTTATAGCATTATTTTAAAATATTAATTAATATATTTTAATTGTATATCTTTTAGAATATCCCAAAAAACTAAAGTTAGCGCGCCGTGCGGTGCCAAACGCATATAATTTGCAATAACTCCCTTGTAGAAACCGAGAAATCCCTCGGTTTGCCACATTTTTACGAAGCAATCGGTTATTCCTGAATATAATAACCCTTTTCCATGTATGTCGACACCTATAAAAAAAGAATTAGTACACTTTGACTATTATAAGTAATAGGTTGATTCAATTTAAGCCAGGATTTAATTATTAGATCGTCACGGGTAAAATAATATGATATAATATTTATGAGCTCTTTGTAGTATGTATTAAAAATGGCAGTTTTCTAAGTACCTTGCATGCCTCATAGCAAATTAGATACTCATTTGAGTGTATATTTTGTTCGAAATTATTCTCTTTCTCATAGATGATAAAATTGTAATCACTCTTGATATAAGTCACGCTTACTGCAGAAGCAACATAAATCAAAATCTTGTATTTTTTAATTCAAATCTAGCAAGAAATTAGGCACCTTCTATAAACCTTATAAATTAACATTTGATAACTTGCACAAAAAGTTGCCAAATAAAAAGCCATATTACAGTATTATGAACGGATGCTTTACCGACAAAAATATATTCATGAAAATCAGTTCATTTGACATTCTTTAAGGCTGGGGTAAAGCTGTAGTTCCATTAATTGATTGTATATGGCTTTAATTTAATTTAACGTGAGAAAGAATTTCAGTGGACTCTAGTAACAATGTAATTGGTTGCAGAAAAGAACAATTTATTTTAGGTTGTGCACTACTCGGTTATTAATTTAAATATCAAAAAATGGAAAAAGCTCAATAATATAGAATTTGAGTAAATATATCTCTGTTACTTTAAATTTGTGAATTGTTTATGATACGTGTTTGCAACCATTATTAATAAATTTAAACTAATTTAAAATAGCAAATTTACATTTTGTCCAATTCCAGAAGAGAATTAAATGAAACAAATATGTTTAAAACTACGGGATGGTAACTTTGCCCCGACCATAAAGCACTTCATCCCTAATTAATATTTATTGATCAGCAATAAGTATGCGATATATGCTTTACTATTTCAAAAACAACGGAAACTTATCCACAACTTTTTGCTCTTGAAATAAAACCAGACAGAAGCAATACAAAGAATACCCGATTCGAATCAGGTGAGATCAAGTCAAGCAAGATTATAAAATAATAATAGGTTTGTTATCATGCAATAATTGTTTCTCCGACTAGTATAGTATAATATGTCGCGAGTATAAATATAATCTTAAAAATATAAATGAAAAAAAATCTTTTCTAAAAATTAGTAAACGAAAGATTTTGATCCGGAGCCGAATCGAAAAAACATTATTTTGACAGAAACGAAAAAAATATTAGTTTTGTTTACGTTTGTATTTAGACTTCATTTTTCAGCACTACTTTTTATGTTTTATATTGATAAATATAAAATTCTTTATCGTTTCAAGTTTACTTCAAATAGAAACCAAACAAAAACCGAAAAATTGTGCTTTTTCTTGAAATGTAAACAGGAACAATACAAAAATAAAATGTTTACGGAACAACAACCCAAAAACAAAAAATCCGAAATGAAAAATAAACGGTTCGAAGTCCTGAGCAAACAAGACGACAATTTGTGAGACAAAAATGTATTCCAAAAAATAACGGATAATTATGAATCCCGAATAATAAGATAAATTTATTAAGATGTTAAATACGTTTGACTTATTACTTTGCAAAAATCACATCTCTATTTTTAGTCACTTTTAAATATGTGAGAATAAATTGAAATAATAAATTTTGTTTGTCCAAAAGAATTCGTGAACATTTATTTTTAGAGTGAAGAATTTTGAACTTGACTTTTCGACTATAACCTTAATTCAAGAGAAAATATAAGAATATAGCTTTTCTTGTTTCTTAATATATATATATCATTATATTTTTACCGGTTATTAAATATTTTATAAATAAATGCCATTTATCAAAATGGGTTAATTTCGAATTCGCGATACTAATACTAAAAATTGCTTCAACTCATTACTCATTTTTATTTTAAAATCGCGCTTTGCAAAAATACTCAAATTATCCGCAAATAATTTCGCACTAACCTTGATTGTAAATGCGAACTGAAACTATATCAAAAGGTGTTATCATAATTGTTTGGCATATTCCACCAATAATGCTAGCTAGGAATGATGTAACCACTGGTAAATTTTGGAACGTCTCAAACTGATTGAGAACGTCCTTCATCATTGCGAACGACGTTAATTGCGCTGAGGAACCAGCCAGAGCACGTACCACCGTACCGTTCGCACCGCGCCATAAACCACGTATCTAAAACATATATACATAAAAAAAGTTGGCATCAAATCGTATTTATGTTTGAATGAACTTTGAATAACAAGGGGACACGTACACCATGCTTTATGTATATTTCCTTCAATGCTTGCGCAGTTGATTTATGGTGATGCTGAAACCCAACCGCCACCGCCTTTTGCGTCTGCGATTGCAGTTGGGTTTTCACCATGAAGAAAGGGCTGCCAGCGAACGCACCAAACGCCCCACAAAATGCACTGCATGCAGCCACTCGCCACAACACATTACGTCCCTGTTTATCGGTCAACATTCCATTCTTATAGCACATTTGATACATCCCTAAGCGTAGTGAGTTTCGTATTGAATGCATTACGACCGCCGCCCCAAGTCCTTTTTGTAATCCAAAAATTCCATCGTGTCTTGTCACGACATAAGCGGCGTGAAAAACGTTTCGATAGTGTATGGCATGCTGTCCTCTAGCTTTCAACTCGCCTTGTAGTTGCATGCGAGTTTTAAGCACATCTAGAGGATTCGAGAAGATTGCAGCGCCAGCGGCTGATAATCCACCAATCACAAAATCCATTTTTTACTATTGTGGTATCTTTCTGCATACGTAAATTATATACATATGCATCTTTTGCTTTATTTACGTCCAGCTAAAATCAGAAATCAATCAATAATTGCAAAGTGCTTAACAGTTATATAAGTACTCACTCAGTTTAAATGGAAATTAGCGTTCTATGCGGCTGCAATAGGTTGGTAAATTCGTTGTGTTCACTTGATTGAAGACTACATAAGTGATTGAAACCAGCAAGTTGAAAAATATCCACGCATGAATTTTAAATACAATTCTATTAATAATCAAGTCAAGATACTGGATCAAAACAACACATTCGGCTTCTTTCTTGACGCCTAAATGAACCTATTTTTGATTAATAAAGATCTTTGTGATTCGCTAAACTAAATATGGAAACTTACGTCTGTGAACACATACATGATCAATTAAAATGTTGCTTTACTATAATAAGTTATGAGGAAATGCAAAACTGAAAATTTCTTTAGATCATATGATTAACAGAAAGTGAGGTTAGAATATATTAAACTAAATGTTTTTTAATAAATAAATTGACAAATTACTTTTTGTCAAATGTATGTGTAATTATAGTAACAAAGCAATCAACCAGTAAGTAATTGTTTAAATATTTTTATAAAAAAAAAATTTGGTGTATATATAGTTGCCTAACTACACACCCAAACTAAATAATCGTATTTTCGCGAACGCAACGCGATATTTTTGGCTAAGTCTGCTATTTTAAAAACCGATTAAAGTTTATTAGTATGTCGAATAAGTCAAATAATAAATATCATTATTGAATACCGGTTAGCAGACAAATACGTGTGTTTATAACATTTTCTAAGAAAGTTTCACGTTGAATGTGTAGAATATTTGATTCTAACATGTCTCACTCGAGTTCCAATCCGTTACGCAGTCATTTTTAGAAAATCCTTTAAAATGTTGGGCTTTCATGATTTGAATTTGGACAATTTACTCTTTTTCTGAATGTTTGTATAATAATTTCTTGGGATCGCTACTACTACTACTACTACTAATTTATAAAATAATTAAAGTAATTACTAAGAAAGCACACTAACCATAATAAACCTAATAAAACATATATTATGAGTCAAAAGTAAAATTAATTATAACAATACAGTACATATCCTTTGTACTAACACATATTATTTTTTTATTGATTTAAAATTTAATATTAGAAAAATAATCTTCAATTTTTTAATAAATTTTATTTTTAGTTTTACTTTTTTAAGCAAATATAAAACTTTCATAAGTATGTACACCATAGTACGAGCAACTGCAAGAAAAGTAAGGAAATTTTTATGAATGAGAGCCGTTCTTGCCACATCTGCTGCTGATATCTTTCTTGAGTCTTGAGTTAGAGTAACGTAGAACGAAAACATTTTATTAACTCTTACTTTATTACAAAACGATTACGTCTTACATATGGTGTTTAAGCATCGTGTTCTATATTATCAAATACAAATCCCGTAAAACGGGATGGTCCACGTATTCAAGATACTCCTCTCGAAGCACATCCCAAAATATTAATGATAGCGCAGTTTGCGGACCAATTCGCAGATACAACACGCCTAGTCCTCTGAAGAACATCCTGAAGCCCTCTGTTTTAATAATTTTAAAAAAGCAATCAATACCATTGCGATATAGTAGTCCGCGACCAGATGGATATCTAGCTAATTATAAAACGGATACGTTAGCATTTAGTATTAGATTATTAACTTTTAGTAAAGGTACACAGATTTTTAATTATTTAAGCAATATATTTCGGCCTGTCTATGTCAGTATCGGCAGTATTATGTACACAAATGGGACGAAGGAAGTAATAATTTTGATAAAGTTTTATTGCTATAAAAAGCTGCTAAAAAACTAAATTTTGATAATTTTTTGGCAATTTGATAACTGAATTTAGCACCTTTACTAAAAGTAGCAACAGACGTATTTTTATTTATGGTAAAAAGAAATCGTACGTTGGTTGTGCAGACGTGTCAGAACGAGATCGAACGGCGCAATGCAAACTGTGGTAACGATACCTCCCAGAGTAGCCGACATACAACACTTCTCCATATAGGTGGCGTAGAACAGATTGCTATTCACGAAGCGATCCTTCATCGCGTAGTATGCGTATAATTGCGTCACGGAATGAAGGAATCCTCTTGGAACGCACGCTCCGCCACCGAAAAAGAAACCACGAATCTGGAAAAATGTTTACTGCTGTCGAATTGTTGACTAGTTTAATTCACATTTACTCCATGTATACGATAAATTTGTCTGAAAATAGTGACTGCTGAACTACTAGTATATTTTTTCGATCCATCAACAATGGCCATATTTTGCACTCTGGTTTTGATTACATGAAGTGGATTGCAAATCAGTTGTGATATGATACCGGTAACACCGCAAAACATTGTCGCTTCATGCAATAAGGTCACACCATGTTCAGTTGAAATGAGATTCTTTGTGAAGGCGTAGTTGTAAGAAGCTGGAAAACATAGTCGTTGTTGTCTAATTTGTTTACAAATCAATGCTTTACTTACATAACCGAAATGCGAATGTGATGCCACTAATAGTACATGTTGGGATTAAACCGACTCTAAATACACTCCAACCCTCATGTTTAACTATATGTTTTATGGAAGCAAATACACCTTTCTTCTTGTAATAATACTTATCGTCCATAACATGAAGCTCATTTTCCAACTGGAGTCGCGTTTTTATGAATTCGAAAGGACCAGTGACGATTGCTGCCGTAACACCGGCGCATATTGCAAAGATTGTAGATACATCCATGAATTGGGAAAAGCGATACTTTAATTTTATGTAATTTCCATGCTACATAAGAGGTAATTTCCCAAGTTCGATCCCCGAACTCCCACCCGGCCAGATGACGGACAGGTTTGTCAACATCATTTTTAGAATTTTCATTGTCATTTGATTAGATTTTTTCGTTAATACAAGAGGTAAACTACAGCTTATATCAGGGATTTTCAATCTTCGGTACCTCGCGAAACTCATAATCCTATAAGATTTTTTCGAATGGAGAAGAGTACATTTAGTGGTTAGAATATAAGTACAATTATTTTGGCGCAAAACGTTAAAATGTAATTGTATGCGTGTTTTCTGTTGTTGTATTTTATTATTATTTTTCTAATTTATTTTCAAATTATTATTTTGACTTAAGAAGCCTCTTGGATCTGTTATATTCCTGGTAATAACCTCTAAATTGATTAATAATTAGTGAAAAGTGTGGTCAAATCAGTTGAAAATTAAAATGCATGCTTTCAATTCAATGAATCATATTACCATCGATGGCGATCGACACTTCCAGCTTGACATTTGGCGTTTTATCGTATCCGTATTTATGTAAAAAATCTTCGTCGTGAGAAGCGATAACAAGCTCGCCCATCTGTCTATACAACTGGATCTCGTACTGCTGGACTAGAGAGTTGAAGTATCCTTATCACTTTTCTCCGCGTGTTTGCTTTATAAAACCGTATTAATTACTGTAGAATTTGAGATATTTTATACTGACCAGCAATAATACTAGCTATTACTGCTGGTCCGTATAAAATATCTTCAAAATCTACAGTCAGTGAATAATAAAAGCTTGGGAAAGACTGTACTGGAGTGCAATAACTCGATTTATTTGCAAGCTGGACAATCTTTTTAACTTTGAAAGAAAATTATCGATCGACAATGTAAAATTGGTCACTTAAAATCAAGTGAGAAATTAGGAGGACAAACCAGGAACCGGTCGAAGATCACTATATTGTAATTTTTTTTATTTTTAATTTTTGATTTTGTACATTATTGTATAATTGTATATAAACACTTTTAAGAAAATCTTAAAATGAAATCTTTGGCCCTTTGTTTTTGATACTCTCGTCCTACCCGAGAATCGCTGCCTACCTCACGACCTCACTATGTATGAAATAAAACACACAGTAAAGTTTTAATTATTATATTTATCCATTATTATTATTATTAAATGATTTATCATAAATATGTAAGTTAATTCAATTGTAGCTGAAACTAAAAATGACCAACAGTGGAGGCCCAGAAATAAAAATATACAAAGAAATTAATTCCACCTTATTTATCGACATATCATATCAAACTGTTATTTGTATATAATTGCGTATTTACGTATATGAATTTGTTTGGTTAAGACTGGAATTTAGTTGATTGTTCTTGGAACTGACTTTGAAGAACATTGGCTATCTATAGGGTATTCGTACGATGCGCTAGCTGAATAGTAAATGTAGATTAAAATTTGGAAAACATACAATGGGTCACACTCACAGCAGCAGCTGGAGAACCCGTGGAAGATTTATATCATCATTCACAACAATTCAAAACTATTGTGATTTGTGAGCTTCTTATTAATATTTCATCATCACTTTTTACTAGATTCACTCAACTGTTTAGAAGGAGAAATTACAAAAATAAAAAATTCAATGAAACACATAAAAAATTATATAATTAAACAACAATATAGCAATCAGCGATTAGTAATAACATAATTTTTCTTTAATAAATATCTGAAAATATAACTTTTTATACAAAACCAGGAATAAGCTTTAATGAAGGAATAGAATAATATAACACTGGATAGGAATCACAATATAAAATGATGATAGTCATCTATTGTGAAAACGTGTTGGCTCAAATCATATCACATTTTTACTTTTAAGCCTCTTTCAGCTGAGGGGAGACCTTCCGTACTACAATTACTTTTCCGTAATTTAAATATTGTAATTCCACACTTGAGATTTTTATTCTATACCCTAACAAAGTACTAAGGATCATCAAGTAACAGCAAAAACAGGTTCAAATTTTCATGTTTTATAAACTTTAATATTCTCTACATCAAGAGATAACAAAAATTAACTGCTGCACTATTCCACACCATATTTACACGCAACAAAAATGTTGTATAGGAGTATTGCATGCGTGCTTCCAGCGAAGTATAAGTACATACTTAAGTATAAAAGTTTTTACCTTGGGTTTTACAATTAAAAAGTCAAGCAAATGACTAATTGAGTGACAAATTAGAAGACAAAATTGTGTCAACTGAATTTGAATTTTTACTGTATTTTGAAAACGCACATTACTTTAATCAATTAACCAAAAAGTAAAAAAACTGTGTAATACTTGGCATGCAAGCAGAGGCATGTTAATAGTCGCATTATGATTTGATTATCATTGGACTTTATAATATTGGTTTCGGCAAAAAAGCGTAACCCTCATCCATTTACACCCAGTCACTCAGAGCCGGACGAAGTGGAGTAGATTAAACTTCGGCTTCAATCGACTAAACCACAAATTTACTAATAGTGTACATTACATTATTACTCAGTTTAAAATTGCGAAGTTCAACTGTACTCCACTTCGGATAATCTTCCCGTTCTGAGCGACGCAAGTGGCATTGGATGACAGCTCGTAATGTGGAAAAGAACTCTTACTCTAATAAGCGTCGTCTATAAAATAAATAATGACTATTTTCACTTAACTCTGTCTTTCACTTTAACTCTTGTTTTTATATTAATGTAAATATCCTTAAAAATGTCCCAAAACATAAGTGTCAAAACTGAATGCGGCCCAAGGCGCAAATACATCGGACCGATTCCTTTATAAAACGCTCTTAAACCTTCAGATTTATACACTTTGAAAACGCAGTCAAAATAACCGTTGTAAAGTAGTCCTTTTCCACCCGTAGTTGTTCCTAGAAATAACTACATAATAAAAATATTCATTATTCTATAATTTGTCTACCTTGATTGTAAAGACGCGTTAATATTAAGTCAAACGGTGTTGTAAGTACACTTATCGCTACTCCACCTACCATGGCACCACAGAACGACGTTAACAGTTTATTATGCTTAAAGGATTCATATGTCACGAGCCATTCTTTCGAGTAGGAAAATCCTATCAGTTGCGAACTGGATGCTACGAAAGCGCGTGGAAACACAGCAATACCACCGCGATACAATCCTTTCAACTACAATCAATATATAATATACTAACTAATTTACATTTCAATCAGTGGCGGATTTGACATTTAAGAGAGCTAAAAGGCTGGAAAAACTCTATATCATAGCAGTCAACTCTTTTTTGTTAGCTAAAATCCTACATGGAATCTTCAGAGAGGACACATGCGCATAAGCAAGCTATTAAACACATCTAAAGACAATACAAAACTAATGGTTAAAACCTTAAGCATCATTTATCTCCGCATAAACTGTCCCACCACTCCTATGTACCACATATACAGTGAAATTATCAACAATTTACATATATATTTAAAATAAAAAGTTACATAGAGCCCTCGAGAGTAAATCCGCCACTAAAGACAATAAATAACTTACTCCTTGAGTTTGAATTATATTTTTTAGCATTGTATAGAGTGGCATTGATTCACGTTGATGTCCTACAGCAATTGCTCGAGCAGCCATTGATTGTTTTTGCGTTTTGACTAGAAACATAGGATTTGATGCATAATGGCCTATAACACCACATATTCCAGCGGCGAAAACGCTTCTATAAATTATTATACGTCCATCCTCGTCGTGTAGCAATCCCTTATTACCAATGTACTGGAAGCCACCTAAAACATATTACGCTTCACATTAATCTATTATTTACAAATCAATTACTGCATTTAAATAAATCATACAATAATTTTACATTAACTGTTACCTAGACGACTTCCATTCATAATTAATTGCACCCAGAGCGCAGGAACGAGACCGTTTTGTAAAGCGACAAAGCCATCATGTTTTGCAATTTGGTAAGCAGCATGTACGACGTTTTTGTAATGGATTGCATGTTGACCACGTGCTTGTAATTCACCTTGCAGTTGCATACGTGTTTTAATCACCTCCAGCGGATTTGTAAAAAATCCGGCGCAGACCGCAGCCGAGCCTGCCACGAAAAAATCCATCTAAAATGAATAATAAAAATTAAGCTACCAACAATTGGCGAGCGATTTTTTTACTTACGTTCTAACGACGATTCATGCCATATTTATGTAATGTTTTGGCTGCTAATTCCTTTCAATGTTTTGACAATCAGCTGATTTCAAATTTAAAATTGAATTGGCCAGCACGGCCAACACGCATTGCACCGACGTGCTCCACATCACACAATTGTTTTCTGTTTTTATTAGCTGCAATTAAGATAGTTTATGTGCTATTTATATAAATGTATGCTCTAACAATATTGTGCGTGTACAGTCTAGTTTGTTAAATAAATATTTCACAATAGTTCTTTTTAGATAACTGCATTTCTACATTAAAATTGATTGTTGCTATTTGAGGTTATGTTTCGTTAAAAATGGAAATGAACAAGGAAATTCGTAAAATACCGAGTAATCATAGAAGTGAATTAGCTAGACGATTGGAATTTCAACAATCATGGAAGCGTTTAATGGTAATCATTCCAAAAACATTGCAAAAGAATAATTATGAGTGCGATTCTAGTCCACTCAAATATCACTCGGAACATTTTAAGTATTTAAGACATTTTTATCCAATTAAGCCATTAATACTTACTGACATTGTATTTTAGAATGATTGAAGATGCTGCATTAAGAAGCATGGGAGGGCATACGTGCTCAGAAATTTTATTAGACGAATGGGGAACTTCGGGGCAAGTACGTCCCACTTTAGGTCATTTGTTACATTTACTTAAAAAGGCTGAATTATATCGTGAGGCTGACTATGTTGCTACTGAAATACTAAAAGTAGATGCTCCGGATCGACCAGCTGAAGGGCCGGCAGCCAGAGTAACACTCAACGAAATGGATTTGAATCACATCCATTACAATACATCAGATTTGGAACGTGGAACAATTGAAAATAATCTTAATCGCAACACTGGAAAAAGTACAATGATTATACCCAAAATTATAATTACTGAGCCTACACAGAACCACCATAGATTTATTGTGCAACGAGTGCCTTCAACACATGCTGAAGAAGTCTCAGACATGATTGAATTTAGCCAAGATAGTAAGGATATCCCAGCTTTCAGTCAAATTCTATCGAAAGAAAACAGCGATGTTATACCTGATTTCAGTCAGTTGCAATCACAGAATTCAAGCTCAGTTATTTCTTCTTCAGATGACATATCAACGAAATCACAATCAAGCGAGAATATTTCGCGTTCAACCGAAGTTATCCCGCAGTTTAGTGCCTTGATGGAAAGCAGCTCAAATAATGTGCCTATTCTAAGTGCCTTAATGAAAACGAATTCGACGAATAGCTCACGCAAGTCGTGTGCATCACCGCTACCTAATATATCGTTCAACACGTCTCTACCGCATTTCAATTACGACGATTTGGAAAAAGCGACGAACAATTTTGATACAACGCCACATAAGACATCCATGGAGATCGAGAATAGCTTAGATGATTCAAATGGACGATTTCTCGGATCTGGAGCGTATGGTTCGGTGTATTTAGCGCTTGGTCTACTTGATAAACCGATTGCTGTTAAGAAGCTTCATCTGAGTGAAAATGAAATCGTCGACTTTAACAGTAAGATTACGAGACCGTTTCGGAATGAAGTCGAAGGGATGAGTAGATACAAGCATCCAAATTTGTTGTCGCTGTGTGGATACAGTTGTGATGGTCCTGCCTATTGTGTGATGTACGAGTATATCTCGGGAGGAGCTTTGAATTATCGACTTGAAGTGAGTTTGCACATACATTTTGTTAGAATTTAAGTAGCTTGAAGTACTTTACTGTCACCGATAACGTGAGGCAAAAAATTCTTAATTCTGCATATATTAAATATCTTGAACACTATTTTGTGCCGGTTCTCTAGTTCTAATATAATGTCATGTTTTAAACCATAAAACTACGGACTGAATTAAGTTAAAATACAGATCCACAACCGCACACACTGTTACACTTTCTCGTCCAAATAAAAGCGACGTTCATGAATATCTTACTTCACGTTGTCAAAGATTTTTAAATCACTGGGTGAAAAATACCGATGCGGAAATGATTCTTAACCAATTTGCTAAAGTATAGTCATTGCTAGATTAATACTACAGGAGCGAAAATTATGATGCAACAGTATTCCTATGCGCCTTGACTTTATGGCTCTTCCATACTCAAGAAAGTTGACATGGTCATGTAGACGAGAAAATGTATGAGTTAGTACAATTGTGGATTTGTCAACAGCTACATACCTCTTTATATAAAACTAGAATTGATTATCGTATCTCCCAGTGGGATAAATAAATTTGTATCATGTGTTCGCTTTTGATTTGTCTCATATATAAAAAAGTTATAGGTGAAAAATATCATGTAATGGGTGATTCATTTGGTGGTACTTTTTTATAGTGGAGATTTAATTGTCAAGGACGCACTTATCTTATTAACTCATATTACATTTTTGTTCATTATTGTTTTACATTTCTTCATGGAAAGACTTAACCCAGCACAGCGTCTACAACCTGCCATACAACCCGGGAAACTATGGGTTTACTGAGAGAACTATTCGGTGAAAAGTTAATTTCGCGCTTCGGACCAGTGAATTAGCCGTGTAGACCATGTTGCATCACCCCTCTAGATTTTTTCCTTTGGGGTTACGTAAAGTCTAAAGTATACATGGATAATCCGGCCACAATTGAGGCATTGGAAGCCAATATCACTCGAGTCAAATACCACATGAAATGATCGATCGCGTGATTGAAAATTGGAACTTAAGAAATGGCCATTTTAACCGCAGGTACGGCCAACATTTAAAAGAAATCAGTTTTAAAAAATAATTTTAAGGAACTGTTTTATAAAATATATCAATATCAATATTATTAAATAATTTTTTTTCATTTTTTTTATTTTTGAAAAAAGTACCTCTAAATGAATCACCCATTATTTGCATTAATTCATCTGATTGTTTACCATATGTGCTCCTTAAAAATAGTGTGCGAAACTTTGAGTATAAATGGTAATTTTTGTTGACTCGCGTCTCCATTGCCAGTACAGTATTTCATGATATATAGGTTATACTTAAAGTTTTTATAATTTGCTAATTAGCTCTTCAATTCTTATGTTTTTAATAGAAATTTAGGAATAAGTTGAAATGGAAGGATCGACTTAATATTGCATTGGGAACTGCTGAAGCTGTAGCATATTTACATACATTATTCGAAAAGCCTTTGATACACAGAGACATAAAGACAGCAAATATATTACTGGATTGTAGTAATCAACCTAAAGTAAGCATAAGAGTTGTTAATCTTAATCTTTAATCTTTAGTCAATAAATAACATCAATAGATTGGTTTTGTTTGCATCTTATTCGAAAATTAATATTATTTTTTAGAAGAACTGATCTATAGCTGTTATTTAATAACTAGAAACTAAAGTATAAAGCATAAAATTGTTTAAAGTTTATAATATTTATTAAATTAGTTAGGTGATTTTGGTATAAGTAAACTCATAAGCAATGGAAACTCAACGATGACTACCACAATTGTTGGAACGACTGTCTATATGGCGGATGAAATATTTAGATCGTATGTCAATTTACTTGTTTAGATTTCACTACTAACAAACAACATTGTTGCAGAGGTGAAATTTCTGTAAAGACAGACACGTATAGTTTTGGTGTTGTCCTATTAGAATTGTTAACGGCATTACCTGCATTTGATGAAAATAGAGAGAATAGAGATTTGGTAATTCATGTCATCATTTACATATGTTGATGTATAATAATCCGCGATTTGTTTTGAAACTTTGCGGTCCATTTTATTGAAGGACTTCATTTTAATTGCGTAATAAAAATGCGCATCGAAAATTATATGACGTATTATGCTTAACTATTTCGGGAAGGAATAATTTAGTGATCTTTGACCTATTCCTATTTCCTTCTTTTGACTTGTGCCAGCTGATTTGAAACAGTAAAACCATTCTTCCGGTCAATATTATTAACACTTTTAGCCGCAATCTCTTATTAGTTTGATAATTATTCTTGTTATATTCTTTTTCAATATTCTCAAAATACAAAAGGTTTTTTGAGATCACAATTTGAGTTCGTAATTACACCGCGTTAGTTGAAAAAAACCAACACACAAAGGACATGTTGATTAAGTCTGATTTGATACGCTAAACAAAATAAATCAATCTTATTTTTATCACATTTTTTGTTGAACAAGATTTGAAGCCAGATGATATGATTAATTTTAGTTTGAGAGTGTAACAGTGCTGACCATTTTAAATTGTAGCTCTCATTGTTAAGAAATGTCAATGTAAAGCATAAAAAAGTCACAAATTCATAATTTATAATTATTTCCAGTATCATCCCGTGCCAGTTGCAAAAATTCGAGCACAGTGTTATCAATTTATTCTTGAGCTCACCCTCTCATAATAATACGTTCGCTATAAATACTTACATATAATTTTTGATACGCATTTTATCATTTATGAAAAGAAGAATATTTTAAGATACAATAGTACATTATAATACTCGTAATAAATATGTGTACACAAATCAACTGTGGATCATTATGCTACAACCAAACAACAACATTAATTAATGTATTAAATTAATTATAGGTGTCACATGTTGAGTATATGTGCAATGATGATGATACGATTTGCCCTCTGCTCGATAAAAGCGCAGGATTGTGGGTGAATGATCAAATTGATGGAACCGTCGACGTAGCTGAACGACTTTATAAGCTTGCAAGCAAGTGCTTGGCGGAGAAACGAAAACGCCCAACTATGGTGGATGTACGTGATTTTCTACGGAAATTGGTTTGAATTGATACTAGCTAAAATTCAAGAGCATATTGATGTAAAATTGCCATGTAAGTTAATATTGTACCAAATATCTGCAAAAAGTACGCATTTTTAAGCATTTGCATTTACAATAAAATCCACATGACTCACAGATATTAATAGATAGTAGTCGATTGTGAACCATTTATCAAAACTGTAAAATTCAATATTTGTGTTTAAACACTGCAAATAATACGATGTTATCTGGAATTTAAATATTTATATTATTGTTAATGTTATACAATTAATTTATAGAGTATACTTGTTTTTATAATTTTTTACTATTTATATTATTGATTGAAATCAAAATAATGTAGTCAATATTTAGAAGATAGCTTTAATATTTTTGCACACTATGACTAATCTCACTTTAAGGGGACCAATATTTAAAGCCTAACATTAATGTTAATGTTAAATAAATAAAATAATTTTCGTAAAAATTACAGTATTGGTATTTTACTTGCTTTGTATTGTGGAATTTGTGACCGTAGCTACAGAAATAACTACAACATTTCAAGAAATCACTGCAGAGTCCGTAAGTCCGATAGAAACATAAGTACTTTGAATTTCCTTAGAGAAGTAAAAAAGCGGTTTTGGTTTTATGAGGAAGTCTTTAATAAATGTTCAGATTACACTAAATAGAAAACTGTCCGTATATTCCTAACATGCCAGAACATAAGAAAATATTGCTTGATGTGTGAAATTGAATGCTGCTATGAAAAATTCGGCATAAAGTTTATTTATTTGAAATCTGCAAATTTGGATTGAAGCCCTTTGAGCCAACTTTTGCATATTTGACTAAGTTTATGTCTTTAAAAACCGCTACTGCCAACATATTTGTAGGTGCTCTCACTTTTTCCATACGTCTATGAGATTCTCTCGTTCAGGCCTGAACAAATAGCAACCCTTGCCCGCTTTCCATTTATCTTCCAACCAAAGAGTGCAAAAATATGCACGTTTAAAAGGAGGGCGATTTTCAGTTTACAGTATATATTTATAACTTAAAAATTAACAACTTTTTGATGAAATTAGTTATGTGCTTAATTGCAGCTAATAAAATTCCACTTAACAAAATACTGTCTTATTTTATATTTTTTAAGGACTGGCTGCTACCTGAAGAAATAGATTACATGTAATTTAATTTGTGATTATGTTTTCCCACCATGTTAGGAATATCAATCATATACGAACAATTATGGCTTGACAGTGAATAGATTTGCCAATTCCCGATACAGATCTCTTATCTATTAGAACTGGTGCGTACTGTAGTGATGTGATAAGCATTTTTTAAATTTGACACATGACGAATATGAGTCGTTTGCTAACGTATCATCGTGTAATTCATCGCATTACCACACTGTATAGCAAACCTTGTTCTTTCTTTCTGAATGCATAGCGATATTGTCCTCTTTTAGATATAAACCGAACTGCGATCACAATGCATTTTGCTTACAATTGTAATTAGCAATTTCATTAACTCTTGAATATAAACCCTTTTTTACTTTTACGTTTATATCTTAGCTAATGAAATTTACTTTAAATCTGTAACTGCTTTGGGGGTTTTCTATGATTTTTTGAAATATCGGAGCTATATCACAAATGTAGTTTATTGTTTATTATAACTTATCGGTCAAATGTCATATCGTTTGATATTTTGCTACTTACTTCATGTTCGTTTAGTCCCAAATCACTGTTAAAAATCAATGGTCTAATCCTCTTGATATTTGCTTTACATTGTGGAGGTGCCATAATTGCAATAAACATTTTCATGATATGTAATACCATCCAAGAAGTGCATCGCATATATTTTGTTAACTCTTTTGTTTGTGCCAGCAACAAGGAGATGAATATATGTACATCGAATGCGGTCCAAATAAATGCGTACAGCAGCAACACCGACAATTGCAGACGGTAGCATTTCTCGATTTTGGCTGTCAGATCGTTTAATTCCATGTACTTACGCCATAAATACAATGCATCCTTCGCATTCCATTTCTTATAAATCATCTTGTAGCAAGCGTTCAAAAAATACATAGTCTTGGCGTACAGGAAAATTTCAATGAACGACACCATTTCGATACAGACCTCAGTAATAAAATTGCCAAGCGCTATTAATTTATCTGCATGTTGAATTAAATTCGTAACTAATAGGAGGATCATAATACCGAAACAGAATACAAATTCATATTTGCGCAAAGTTGTATGAGTCTTGAAATTAACGCCTATGTCAACGGCAAAGCCAATTATGTCATTATTCAGTTTTACCATGTACCGTTGCCAAATAAGTTTTGCAAATATTGGAATTCCGATGAGAAAAATAGTTAGAAATGCTGCCACCATATATATATACTCTTTCATCGTAACTGTTTTATTCTTCATTTGCTGTTGATAGAAGTTGTAGTTTCTCAGGTAGAGTGATAAACAACAGAATATTGTGAAATGGATCACAGTTCGAATGCGACAAGCAAGACTATCATCTGTAACTGATATTTGTCCGTCGTATAATTGCGGCGAAATGCAAAAAATTCGCCCAAGATAATGTAAAGCATCTAGGTGGAACATTTTAAGGTGATGCCGTCGGAATTCAAACAAATTATTGCGTTAATATAATATATGTATTTTTTAAATTCATTATTAAAACTTAATTTCCGCTTCATGAATTTGTGATTAGGGCAAATCACAAATAAATTGTTATGTTGTAAATCAAAAATTGATTATTATTCATTTCTTATCATGTTTTATGTATATTAAGAAATTATGTTGACATTTCGTTCAAAATTGTGTGATCTATACTATTTTATTATTCATTTGGCTTTGATTGTAATTGTAATTTCTCAGGTAGAGTAATAAACAGCAGAATGTTATGCAATAAATTACAGTGGAAATGTGATAAATGAGACTATCGTCTGCAATCATTGTGGATTCGTCGTAATATTGCGATAAAGCACAAAAAATCGCGCAGGATAATGTAATTGTAAAGCATGTAAGTGAAGGAATCCATACATGTCATAGCATTAACAAAATAATTTGATAATTTATTATTAAAACTTAATTTCCGCTCTAGGAATTGATGATTAAAGCAAATAATAAATAAATACATTGTACAAATCAAAAATTAATTGTTATTATTCATTTATTATCATGTTTTTATGTTTAATAACAAATTATGTTGACCATTCGTTCAAAATTTTGTAATCAATTTAATCCTAGCTCCTAGTTCCAATATAATATATTAAGAACTTTGGAAATATTTGGCTTTGATAATTTTTGTATTTTTCAAATAAAACGACAATGCTGTGAAATGAATCACAGTGCGAATGCGATAAATGAGACTATCGTCTGCAATCATTGGGTGTTCGTCGTAATGTTGCGACAAATGAAAAAAAAATCGCGGAAGGAATTTGTGATTAATGCAAATCATAAGTAAATAAATTGATTGTTATTATTCATTCATTTACTATGCTATTACGTTTATTAACACAAGATGTTCACTGTTCGTTCAAAATTTTGCGATCAATTTAAACTTAATTCTCAGTCTCATATTTTGAACTTTGAGAATATGCCTTCATTGTAGCCGTTTTATTATTAATTTGAGGCTAAATTGTAGTAGCAACGATAAACTACGTTGCTACAGTGTGCTATAAAACTATAAAAAATCAAAACAAAACAAAAATCGCGCGATAAAAAGCATTTATGTATTCTGATAAAGCAATGCGAGCGAATTTATACATTTTTATTGCATTAACATAATAATGAAATGATTTTTTTATGAATTTGTGATAAGAACAAGTCATAAATAAATTGTCATTTTATTAATCAAAAGTTCATTAATTATTATCATGTTATTATTAACTCATCGTGTTATTTATTCGGTCAAGATTATGGAATAGATTTTTAAACCAACTTTTCATATAGCTTGTGCTAGAGCTTTGCGACTCCGAGAAAAGTTCAGAATTGGATGGAATGCATTTTAAATTACTTTCTCAGCATTAGACGTAATACGTAATTTAGATTATACATACAACATTCTCCAATTCACCTGGAAAGTATTTCTGATCTAGCAGATCCCGTTCCTTTTGTATGAAATTTTTTGAAATGTGTCGTTTTATGAATATTTGTAATAATTTTTACAAAAAGAATTCTACTTATTGTTTATTGTTGGATAAAAGATTAATGACATAGGTCGCTTTGCTAGCTCAGATGCGAATATGAGTATATGAATTTGAATACTTATATCTTAAGCTGTTTTCACGCTGTCCCCTTTTTACTGAAGCAGGCATAAACATTTAGAAGGTACGTTATTTTTTTATTTATTATTATATGAGCCGGTTCATCGTTCACTTATTTCATTAAAGTTGGAATATTTTTATGATTCGGTTCACGCAATTTTTCTGAATTTTTATTTCGTTCATTCATCATTCATTGGTTGTATTTCCGTCATCGATGGATTATTTCGTTCGTTTGTTATGTGTTGTAGGTTTGAAAAAACAACTTTGACTTCATATACTTTGAAGAATATTTATTAATTTTTTAAATGTATGACTGAACGATATGAGTTGTAATGAATGAAAGAAGTTGGTTCGAAGAAGGAACGAGATGGAATGAACCAGATCATTAAAATGAACCGCTTGTACCATCCCTAATTGTTACACCTGCTAGCAGTAGCTTGTATTTATTGTGTTTCGTAATAAATGATTCTAATTTGCTTTTAATGTACCCTGTAAATGTCATGTCTTTGCTTCGTTTCCGTCAAAATACGGATAGTTGAAATGCAGGTTCAGAGTCGTAGGTTCGAGTCTTACAATTATTGTTGTTTTTCTTTTCGTATGTATTTTTACAAATCATTAAAACATGTTAATATATTATAATATTAAATGTTTCTTTTATACAAGTTATTGCTTATATGGATTTATTATAAGTGAATTTAGCTGTTATAAACTGTCAGAATGTAATAAATAATTAACTTATTTAAGAACGTGAATTGACTTTGATTATTGATTCATTATTTATATAGAAAAGTATAAAAATTAGCCTATAAGTATGTTATTAATTAATCTTTACAGCTTCGCGTGGAAATATTTTCGTAATATTATACTCCACTTTCTGCGCGATTATGTCAATAAACTCTTTCGTTGTAATAAAATCGCTTTCTTGTACGTTCGGTCCATGCACGCAAAGCGCCAAGTCTTTAGTCAAATGTCCTTCTTCCACTGTTGCCAAAGAACATTGCTCTAACAATTCAGTAAATTCCATCAAATCATAATTGCAGTCAAGCTTTGCTCGGTGCTGTAGCCCTCTGGTCCAAGCAAAAATCGATGATATCGGATTGGTTGATGTTTGTTTACCTTTTAAATGTCTCCTAAAAAGTGGAAATATAAGCATTGCATTCCAAGGAATGTTAACCTATTGTTACTTGTAGTGTTTTGTGATGCTGCCGTGCGCAGGTTCGGTCAATATGGCCTTACCATCATGCGATTTTAAGCTGTGTATCATCATCGCCATCGACCCGAAACCTTGCCCGATTACGTCAGAAAGTACATCCCCGTCATAGCTTTTCAGCGCCCACACGAAGCCACCGGTTGATTTTAGTGCAGCTGCAGCCATATCATCTATAAGCCGATGTTCATACGTAATATTCGCTTTGTCGAAATGTCGCTTATATTTGCTACAATTTAAATAATTATTAAGATTTAAATTAAATAATGTGATTCAATTGAACAACACACAAACCTTTCGTAAACATCCTGGAAGACCTCATAAAACATCGTGTCGTATTTTTTCAAATGCGTGTATTTGGTCGAGAAGAACATCGGAAAATTGCGCTCCAATGCGGTTTGGAAACAGGAATCGGCAAACGCTGTAATACTTTCCATCGTGTTGTACGTTAACATCGCGACGCCTTTTCCTTTAAAATCGTGCACGTCATATTTATGATATTCGCCGTTATCGGTCGTATAAACAATCGACACCTGCAATTACAAACAATTTAAATTGATTCATTCATAATGATGACATTTCCTGGTATACCTTTCCAGGTTTATTTATCACAATGTCTTTGCCGGCGTATTGATCGCCAAACGTCTGCCGACAGATTATGATGGGCTTTGTCCAGCGCGGCACCGATTTGTTTATGTTACGAGCAATGATCGGTTCGCGAAATTGCGTGCCATTCAACGCATTTCGTAGCATCGTGTTCGGACTTTGCCATGTTTTTTTCAGTTTGTATTCTGCAACGATAACATAAATAAGAAATGACAATGAGTATTGTTGTGTGTTAGCTGAATTTTGAACGAAAATAATATTATTGTTTCCTTTATTTTTTTGCTTCGCAATGAATTATTAATGAGTGGTGGGGGGTGAAAATGTGCATGTGCAGCTCTCGTCCCGTCCGCGCCTCGCNCGCTCATGTTTGTGAGTATGCGAGCACAGAAAGTGCATTGATCTCTCACATGCGTTGGGTTCATGATCATCACACTTTTTCATTGTGCACTGACATATATTTATTATTTATGTGGTAGGTGTTTCTACTCTAGAACAATCCAGCATTTTCTACTACTTTCTAAACTGAAAAAAAATGTTATTCCTATCAAATTTACCTTTAATTTTCTCCTCGTTCGGCGTTATCGTCGAGCATTTAATTCCAACGTTGTGCTTTAAAATTGCAGCAGTCGCCTCCTCAACAACTTCATTTGCAGTCTCGCATCTAAATATTGCATTAATTTTATGTATCCTATTAGCAAATTTCTTTGTGTTTTGCATTCATTACCTGCTCGCCAAGCTACAGTCGTAGTAATCTCTCTCCAAATTCAAATACGGAATGATCAGCTTCGATTTGATTTTATCGAATATGATTTTCGACATTTCATCGCCGCCGATTTCAACCACCGGCTTTTGTACGATAATCTTTGTTTTCGTTGTATCTACATGCAACGATTCAATTAATATACATCAATTGATATTTTAACTAAATTACTTACAATTGCATCGTTGCGTCGTTTCATTTGCTGGCTGTATTGACACCAATATTTTCGCACGATGTTTGTTGCCAGTCACACAAACGCGTAACCGTGTTAGGAACAACATTTTCGAGCTGGTACGGCTCGTACGAGATATCACAAACGAATGAGCACATGCAGCGCAGTGGCAGCAAGAAGAAAGAAGGGCATATCAATTGTAAACAAAGCGGCAGCGGTGGCATCGGTCGTGTTTCGTTATGTAAAAGCCCCACCGCGCGTAAACATTTAAATTTAAGCTGATTGTTATGATTTGTTTAGATGCTTGAATAAGGTCAAGGATTTATTTAATCACTCATTATTAGCAAATAATTTTCGAATTGCTGCAACACAAATCGATATGTATTAAAAAAAGCAATGACGGGTTTTCTTCTATGTCGTCGTTTTATTGTAAAAAAACGTGTTTTGCGCTTATATTACTCGTTTGCGCAACGTAATTTATACTTTTCAAGCGAATAATACACTTTGTTTGTGTTTACCAACAAATTGCTATTTATTCTCAACAAAATTGTTATAGTATTCTTTATATTTATCCCAAATTATTAGTGTTAATACTGTATGCGGTCCAATTCGAAAATAGCAAGCGCCCAATCCTTTATAAAACGCTAGTATTCCCTCCGACCGATAAATCTTTACGATACAATCGAAGAAATGTCTGTACAATAGACCTCGGCCCTTTTCATCAACACCTATGAAATATCAATGAGGTATTATTTGTCATTAACTAATCAATTAATTCATTACCTTGATTATAGAGTCGTGTCGACACGAAATCGAACGGTGCCATAACCATAGCCGTGGAAGCACCTCCGATCATGCTCGCTGTAAATATATGGATGAATGGTTTGTTCGTGAAGTAATCATATTTGGCTAATTGGGTTTTGCAGTAGGTGAAAGATGACAGTTGAGCGCTGGAGCCGAAGAAGGCACGCGGTAATGCTGCACTCGCACCACGAAAGAGGCCGACAATCTTAAAATTAAGAAAAATTATTATGTATTCTATTAATTATAATCTTAAATTTAGCTATAAAAGAAGCCTTAGAAAGTTTAGGTATATTTGATGGTATATAAATTAAATACATATGCTGATACTTCTAACTTTACGACCCTTCTTAGTATGGCTTTTCGCAAAGCTTCGAACCGGAACTGAGCCGAAAACCGAAAAAACAGTTATTTTGTCTGGAACGAACCATAAAAAATATAATGGTTTTTTTGCCCCTTCACTCGCAGTCGGTTCACCTATAAGACAATAGACTTGATAAACTTGGTGTATATTAGATTTCATTTCAAATAAAGAGTTTTTTTTATAATTGTTTGGTCTATATTGAGGTGAGACAGTGTGCATGCAAAATTTTCTAGAAAAACAAATAATTGTAAAATGGAAAAATGTTGTTCTCATTAAGAAAAAGTGAACCGAAAACCGCAAGTTTTACAGGAATAAAAACCGAAACAAAAACAAACAAAAATATTTTGGATAATGAAAACCGAAAACCAAAACAAAACATCTAATGGTTTGAAGCACTGATCTAAAAATAGGAATACCTAAATTGCGTAGAAAACCCTAACAAGTAAACAAAGGTTTTAAAAAATTGTCTTCAATTGCGTCAATTTTTGGCCTATTTACATAGTGCGTAATGTACAGAAAAAATCAATTCACAATTCGACAATCCTAATACGTATACCTGCATTTTTCTATACATTCGTATATCGCTTAAAAATAGTTTAAACATTTAGAGAACCAAAGATAACAAGCCAACAATAACAAAACAAACTGCAACTACGACTTAATAGCTCCTAAAATTATTGGAAAATACAGATATTTAAAGACCTTTAAGAAATTTAGGAAAGTGTAAAATGTAACAAATGTGATAATACTAAATCTGTTTGTTTAACAAATGAGCAATAACCCCAAATATAGTTTAAGAATGACCATAAATCAATTCTTTCTAGAAGCTTTATAAAAACAATAAATTTGACAAAAGTACGTAACTGTTGCCCTAATATTGAGTTTATTATTTTGTCGGTCGATCACTAACATTTGTAGGCTAGGTAGTTATTAGGAACTTAATTTAATATAAACTCGATAACCAGATTATTGATGGGGTAATTTATGGTCCCACTTATATATTTTGTAACAGAGTAGAGTGGTAGCTCGGTTAACAAACTTAATTCCTTCTAAAATCATGTTCGTTAACTCAAACGTTAAATAAAATTCATATATGTACAAAACACAATATACTGTTAACCTAATCTAGGTTCGTAAACCAAATTAAAAAAGCTCAAAATAAAAGTTTGTTACATAGAAAACTGTTAACTGAGATGTTCGTTAACCGAAGTATCACTGTATATATTGTTTTATAGTAGTTAGATTTATTAACCACAATGCAAATTACTAATTATTGTAAAACATTTTAATATGTAACTCTTAAACAACAACTAATGTTTTTGAAACCTTTAATCTCAAATATTTTGTTTATATTTTTCATTAATCCATTGTTTGAGTTGTGTGTCATTGTTTTGCATGTGTATATTAAATTTCCAAAGCAATTTTTTAATGCTTTTTTAGAAGAAAATCTTTGCTGATTAAAGTGAGTGATTTTGTTGGATGTGTAATACGCACGGGTATGAAGTTACCCATTGTTTTGATGAAATATTAGTATAGTAGTAACTATTAACACTACAAGCATCTTTGAAAAATGTTTTGTAAAGTATTGCTTAAGCTAGAATAACCATTTTCATCGTCATCATTTCAGTTATTATTAAATTTTTATCAAAAATTTATAAAATGCCTCTGGCATTAATTGTTACTGAGATATGCACATTTGATTTTTGCCATTTTTTCATAAGAACGATGATTGGAGAAACAGTGAGTAACTTAACATTCGAGTAGTAAAGCTGTGTCAAAGTGTAACTTAGCTAGAATTATAATAGTAAACATTACCCCGTCTTTTTTAAAAATCCGATACAACGCTGTAAACATTCCTACATTCTCATGTTGATAGCCGAATGCAATTTCCTTCGCCGCCCTCGATTGCATATGCGTTTTGATCAGAAAAATCGGACTGGCGATGAAGGAGCCGGCAGCGCCGCAACAACCGGCCGCCAGCACGTCGCGATAGAAGACGAGTTCTCCTTTGTCGTTTCGCAAGTAGCCAGCGTTTGCAATCAATTGATACGAGCCGAGACGGAATCCATTCAGGAAGAATTGGAAGTATAAGGCCGGCACAAGGCCAGCTTGTAAGGCAAGTATACCGTCATGCTTCGCTATAACGTAGCCGGCGTGAAAGACATTGCGGTAGTGGATGGCATGCTGGCCGGGCGCGCGTAGTTCGCCCTGCAGTTGCATCCGAACTTTCATCACTTCCAGCGGATTTGTGAAGCATCCTGATGTGACGGCAGCCGAACCGCCAATAAGATATTCGCTTAATGATAAAGGTTTCTACAAGATAAATCAAATTTACATTTAAAAAATAACAACAGATATATTACATGATTAAGTCAATAAACCACACATTAAATACAATAAAAATAATTGAACAACAATTTTGTCACTTTGCATTATTGTATATGCAACCTTAGTTGCAACTACGTTTCACACGTGCTAAGTTCGCATTGGTTCACATCAACATCATTACGTCCAAGTAGGCTCGAATCTATAATAATGTATTATTGTTTGTGACGATGAGTTTTACCTTTTTTTTTGAAGGAATTTGTGGCACGACTTGAGCAGTACTCATTATAATGACCTATACTACCATTTACACACAATTCAGTTCCGATTTAACACTAATAATTTTGGAATACATTGCTCACGTTAGACGGGACTTACAAAACACACTCTTGGAATAAATTAACTGGCATAGCACATTGAATTTGTTCGACAGTGATGGTTTCAGCTGGCTGATAAGGCGTCAAACTGACGTCGAACTAGAGTAAAAAAAAACCACCTTGAAAATTTGTTTAGCTTGTTTCATATATTAAATTACATTCAATTAAAATTAATCGCTTATTTACACTTCTAATGTAGACTATTTTTCTAACATCGAACAGGTTCTATGATTTGTCTATATTAGATGTTAGAGAGATTATGCATTGGTAAAATACTTGGCAGCTGGTTGGCTGCTCATTGATCAACCTTACTATGAGGATTTCAGTTTTAGATTAGGGTAGTAATAGCAATGGAATGAATTTTTAATTTTTTTTGTCGTTGCATACTAATAATTTCTTACTTTCAGTATTGCCCAATGCTTCGAATTAGCTTTAAAGGGACTTAAGCTGTTAAAACAAAGTAAATGAGTACTTCTTGATTGCAATACCTTGTCCTATTGCTACGGTAAACATCAACTTAGCAATCTTTCATGGGAGATGCATCAAAATGATAGTGTTAAATGTGACGTTTTTAAAATATTTACGGATTACAGTCAAACCTATCAATTTTGTGATAAAAAAAAAGAAAGACTTGTTTCGTATCGTTATATTGAATGACTTTTACCATTTTTCTTTTAAAGTATGTGACCGATTGTGGAAAAAGAATTTGAAATGTAATATTTGGAATGTAATTAGTTCTAAAATTAGGAGTACTATAAATCGAGTGTTTTTGCTTAGATAATAATTATGTTTTCCGGGGAAAGATTTTTAGTAGTGATCCATGAAACTTTACAATTTAAAGTCCTATTTGAAAAATCTAATACTTGAACACATTAACTTTACTCAAAAACTGCAAGATAAATATGACAGGGATCTAAGTTATAACGCAATTTAAAATTGTTTTTTCCTATTTTTTAAAACACGATTCCTGAAATTTGTCATTTTTATCACGCTTAAATTAGCTAGCCACCTTGTAAGTCAGTTTGTTTGTTTTGAAAATTTTTCATTAGCAAAAGTGGATGACAATACATTCTTTAATTATTTATTGATCCTTAAATAGAGTATTTTTAATAATATTTTCAAATCAATTTACAAAGTTACATATACGTTGGATGAGGTTTTTAAATTTGTCAAAGTGACAATTAATATGATTGTCAAAGTAACAGTTAATCATAAAAACGTGGTACAGGAAGCCCTAATGCCAAAATTCTTTAAGATAAACTCTTCCTTAATTCATACTAAAATTGCGATCCCTTCAGACTTTAAGGTAGAGAGAGTTCACTATAATATAAAGTGAGGATTGATATAGACTCAATACATACACTAAGTTCTAATTTATCATTGGAAAAGTAAAGGATAGATCATTGCTTAGTGTCCGCGATTATTTGATGTCTGTAATGAAGTATTAATGATTTAAATTACTTTAAAATTCTTTATAAATTGGTCGGAATACCTACAAAATTGTTTAAAAATAGGAAAAAGGAACCTACATGAGTAATACAAATTAAGTGCAATTTTTATTCAAAAAATGTGGAAATGTTATTAGACAATGAGGTAGCAACGTGTCAATCAAGTCAAGGTCCATAAATTTGTAACTTAGAGCCCTCAGGCACTTCATTTCATAGTAATTTATTAACGCAAATTCGTGCCAATTTTACTTTGAAGAATAACGGTTGACAATAATTACCTCAGCATTAGATTTCAAGAAATAGAGCGTTCTTTGAAAAGGCTTAAAACTTTATTTTCAATAAACAGAGTTAATACAAACTGGTATTCGAATCTTGGAATGCCATCTGCGATTTTCGAGGTTCTTGTAACCATATGCAATTTCCAATATCGTAAATTGTTGCACGTCTCGTAACATCTGGTTCTAATAAATAACTATAAATGGGCTACGCGTGAATACGCATTAATAATTGACACTAGTATATAAGAATCTATACGTTAGCAAATTTCGTAAATGAATGCAATATTTCTTCCACGATTTAAACGCTGAGATACAAAGTGAACGATTCAATTGACATTTTAACATTTTCCGAATATTCGTATCATCAAAAGGCATTGTGGCTGAGATCATAATGTAGAGAACGCACCCCAGTGCCCAAATATCGTACATTTTCGGATCATAAGGAATACCCTACAATATATTACGTAATTATTATGATTAAAAATGAAAAATAATGATGTATTGTAGATGATGTTAAGTTGCCTGGATTATTTCGGGCGCTGCGTACGCCGCCGAACCGCAAAACGTCTCCGATAGCGCAGTTTCGCCATTTTCATCGCAACAACAACGCGCAAAACCAAAATCGCCCAACTTTATCACATTATTGCCGGTCAGAAGTATGTTTTCGCATTTCAGATCACGATGTGCCACATCTAAATTATGCAGATATTCAATTGCATTCACGATCTGTCTAACATTGAAATCAAATTCACAAGATTAATTGTATAATGGGATGGATGTTTGGTTAAGTAAGGATACCTGAAGAACATCTTTGCAATCGGTTCCTCCAGAGGTCCTCGTTCTCTTATATATTCTAGTAAATCGCCTTGGCGGCAATAATCCATAATGATAAATATTGTATCGCATGCATCAATTATATGATGAACAGTAACAATGTTTTCATGCTTTAAGTATCGCAAAATCCTAATAATGAAGGAAATGGAAATAGGTTAATTATTGTGAAATAGATACGTGGGTCATTTAAATATTAACGAGACGTTTATTGTAGACGTGCAGATAGTAACAGGAATGGGATGAAAGCTTGAGTAAGCAATGGTGGGGATTCTCCAGCCTGCAGAATACTCAATCGTGTCCTTTCCAGAATGAGGAGGACAATGAGTAAGGCAGATGTCAATTCATCTTTTGCGCAATGTCATAACATTTTTAACGAATGATAGCAACAAATGTAGTGAAAATTTTAAAAAACTTTCTTCTCGGCTTGTTAAATAATCTTCATCACGCGTCATAGTGTTTGATTGGGCCAAACAGTTCGCAACCGGCTGTGAAAGGGTGGAAAATGAATCCCATGATTAAAGACTTCGAACCAGCGGACAACATTCGTGCGGTTTTTAGGAATCATTGAAGTTGACCAACGTTACACGGTTTATGAAATCTCTTCAAAAGATACCGTTACGAAATGTCAGTAACTTTAGACTGAAGGACAGGTCACTTGACAAGGTTTGCTGAGGAAAATGCGAAGAAAATCTTCAAAAAATTTCGCTAGGTTTGATGCCCTCATTTGCTATAAATGTTATGACAATGACTTGCGCAGAAGATGAATTGACTTCTGCCTTATTCATTGCCCTGTTGGTCCCAGGAGGGATCACAATTGAGTAATCTGCAGGCTGAAGAGTTTTATTACCTCCCCACCATTGTCTACATACGTTCTATCTGCACGTCTAAAACAAAAGTCTAGTTTATATTTGAATGACACACATAGAAATAAATGTGAATGAAATGGGAAACCTTAATTCACGCGGTAAAAACTTTTTTATAAATTCAACGCCAGCATTCTTCCTATTGATAATTTTACAAGCGACTTTCTCAGCAACGTCATCTATATATTTGGAGGCAATGCACACTTTACTGTACGTTCCTTCGCCGATCGTCTTACCAATTGAATAACCTAACGACTTTAGAATTTCTCGCTGCAAATGCGGCTTCGTGTCACTTGGGCGAATCATCTCGCGTTAGATTATTTACTAACCTCTATATTTTTTCCTTTCTTGTTTGATACTAATTTAGACATATTCAGTGATTAAATTAAACTCAAAAACCAAAATTCAAAAACCAAAATCGTAGAAGAAATATTGCTCCACTTATATTTACATTAGACTAACGTACATATTTACATTAAATTATCTCGAAAGAGGGAAACAAAAAAATAAACGAAAAAACTTAAAGGTTTGGAGTGACATAAAAGTCAAAAAATTTACCAAGTTGAATTAGGACATAAATGTGACAAAACTTTACTTATAAAGTCACTATGATTTAAATTAATTATTATCACCTTACGTACTTTTTCAACAAAAAAAGTTAAAACGAAAATTGTAACATACGGATGATAAATAACGTGCTAGGCACATCAAAATTAATCAATGTTATTTCATTTATTAGAAATTGTAGAAATTACGAGAGTAAATCTCTACAATGGTTTAAAAATCAAACACGAAAACTAGTATATTTGATATTGTTGCTAAACAACCGCATTGTTACAAATTGATGTTATATCGGTGATATCCAGGGACGCGTTAGCATTAAGAGGCGCCTGTGTGCAATCAATAATGGGTTTAGTTTATCAGACATGTTTAAAACTGTTTATTTTAAATCCAAGGAGTTCCGGACGTCAGATAGAGCAAATAACGTTTGTGAAATCACCTTGACGCATTCGATTTGTTCCATCATGACGCCCGGAATCTTCTTGGATTTACATCAGACAGTTTCTAACATACCTAGGGAAACAAACCTGTTTAAAATAAATAAATGATAACAATACACAATTAAAACAAAAATCACTTTGGTTTAGCAAGTTATTTCCGTTTTTACGAAATGTAAATGTAAATTCTTAAACTTGAATTTTTATTTTTGTCTATTTACAGCTGCTTATTCCTTTTCATTTTTTATAAATCGTTTCTTGCCGTTTTAAAAACGAAAGTAATCCGAGGAAACTAAAGCTGTGAAGGCAAGTGAAATTTTATTTGGCTGATTTTTGCCATCGCGACAACTGATTTGGGTGTGTTGGTGCATTTTCATGATAAAAGAGCATTTTTTTCAGCCGAAAAATATACACGTTAAATCAAAGCTGAAGAGGCCAATTGTCATCGAATTTGCCCTCCTAACTGTAAAATCAGGAAAACAAACAATTCGATTCGATTCAAATTTGACGCTAATAGACAAATCCGCTTGTAGCGATGGCAGCACCGTCGCACAAATTCAAATAAATAGTTCGCCTAAATTCCGCGCGTGGCAGCACCGTCGCACAAAATGTATATTGGCGCCAAATTTAAATCAAATCGAATTAAATTGATTAATTCCAAAAATATTATTACTACACTGACTAGGTTTTTTTATGTGATGATGAGATCATTATTCATACACCTGCACAAAATTAATACAAAACACATACATTGATGACATTAATTATTAGTGGCAAGCAAACCTAGACAAATTAATAATCTTTTCTGAAATTTATTTACCTTATTAGTGCTATGCTTGTGGTGGCCAAACGTGGCCCATCATCGTTTAAACGGTTGACGACCATATTGATTCTTTTAAACCACTATTGAAGCGTTTGTAGATACTGTGATTGGGAAACCTGCTAAATATCAGCAAAGTTGCACCTAAACCAAAAATAACTAATTGTAATTTTCAGACTTATTTATCACTCCGACATTGTTAGCGATTAGTACTCAATATCCGTTTGTGTTCATGGTTTCTGAAACAGTGATTAATTAAATACTTTAACTCACTGTTTTGGAAATGCATATGTACATAAATTTCAATTTTTTTAAGCGATAAAGCATTTGAAAGCGCTTATATTCATAATTCATTCAAATGATGTATTATCAGAGTATTACTTTACTTATTTTAAATGTGTTTACTACCTCTGTTCTAAAATAAACTGTCTGATTTTAGATTTATTTCCGATGTGTTAAAACCAACAATAAAGAGAGTATTATTGATATATTTTTGTCTTCTCTTTTTATGGAAATACATTTTTTTTAATTGACAGATCAATCGTCTAAGACGTCTAAGTCTAAGGGTGGCGAAGCTATGGCACGCAGGAGCATTTTGTTGGCACGCGGAATTATCTATTTTCTTAAATAATGTATATATATCTGGCACACCAGCATTTAAAAATCTGAAAATTTAACAAAAATGGCACGCGGTCATAAAAATGTTCGCCACCCCTGGTCTAAGATATATTAGCCAATTTATTATGCTGATTTGTACAAAAATTGGAGTATTCATTATCCGCAAAGTTGTTATCTTACGCCATCACATGAATCTAAACTCTTACGACTGTTCATAATTCCATAAAAAGACAAAACTCTAAAGGAATGATTAGAGAATACGGCCAGTAAGGTAGCACTCACCAACGAATCTGCAATAACTTTTGCTCACTAATTACAGCATGTACGAAACAATATCAGCTTCCATTTTTAAGATATTGTAACGCAATGAAAAATCGTCTGATTTCATAGAATTTTTGTTTTCTAAAGAACTAAAATTTGCGTTGAATGGTAAAGTCAGCCCTAGAAAACGGTTGTTTACAATAACATGATGGTCACAATTACAACACAATAAATTAAAAAATAAGTTATAATTCTCGGCCGAAAAGTCAACGAAATTATTTTGTATTGAATAATTGCCTTTTCCTTTAATTTCATTACTTCAAATAAAATCGGACACTTATTTTAGAACATAGATTGTATCTGTTTTCATTAATTAATTAATATTATTAAAATAGAAAATATTATTCAATCAGATTGCATTATTTTGTCAACACCTTCACATGGAGCTCCATAGCAAAGGAAACAAAAATATATAATATAGTTTTGTTTATTGTTGCAATTTGAGAAATGTTTTGTACATTACTATTTTACTATTTCCAAAATAGAAGTTATAAGCAATTCATATAAATTACAATACAATAGCTTTCATTTATCAGTTAAAATGTATAAATTATGACAGCAACGGAGTTTTGCATTTCTTTTATCTTTTCGTTAACAAATCTGAGATTTTATTGGCCATTTATGCAATGTAAATTTGCATTATAATTATATATACTTAAAATCTAAAAACAAATAACAATTGATTAAAAAACATTGTATAAAATTGTAATTCGTTAAGTGTGTGACTAAAGACTAGATTCCTATTAAATGATTTCGTAATCTTTTCTATACAATATTTTTCTACGTAAAAACCACTATTTGTATAAAATGCAATTGCATAACTAGATTTACAAGGTATAAATTCATCATAATAAAAACATTAATAATTGTATTATGTTTGATTTTAAAGTTTGCGGATTAAGCGTCTAAAGAGAGCTTAAATTATTTTGTTGTAGTATATTTTGAAATTTCTCTAATATTGGCGTTAAAGTGTAACAGTGAAGTAGTTTTCATATTATGTTTTCTATTGGAATTATTTTAATTTTTGGAAATTGTTACGAAGTGCATACAGAACAGATAATTTATGTCCATCACCATTAGGGTATCATTTTGCAAATATGACAGTCAAATCATAAGCAGATTGGCTACATAAATCAGACGCACTATACGGATATTACTCCAATACTAGTGGTTTTAATCGGTATTGTGATAAAATTGTGCTAGTGTGTACCGATTTAGTTGCATGCATTGAATCGCAGTGTGCACCACGTCTTACAATTGAAGGGCTAATTGTTAAATAGTAACAGGTCACATTTTTAATTATTCATTTTTGATTTTTTGGGCCAGTCTAGTGTGTGGTGCAATGTTAAGCTACAGATATAATTAGTTTCACAAAAGTATTGACAATTTTTTTGTTAGATCAGCCCATTTTTTCCCAAAACTTTACAAAATAATAATATTTTGCTAACTATAACAAATGTAAAAGTCCAAATTATTATTTTTAATTTATAATTTGTGTTTAAAACTTATGTAATTATTTACTTAAATCTATCATCTTGTGATCTGTCACTAAATAGCAATTAGTTCATCAATTGCACATACTAATTTTTGATTGAACATTATGTCTTGTATGCTTAAAACGTATGTTTATAAAACATATAAATGCTTTAAAATAATCACAGTCATGAAATCATGCCGACTTTGTAGGTGATGAATTCGTCTCATCGGTGCTGAGCGAATTCGTCGGTGATGAAGGCGGACGAACGGACAGTCCGTTCTTGCACATTTCGGCAATGATTGTGGGATCGCGACCGCGCGTTTCCGGCAAGTAGTAGCGTATGAATAAGAATAGTAGGACTGATATGATCGCGAATATGTAGAAGCTTGTAGCGCCGATTTGCGCTTGCAGCGTGGGAAACGTCATGCCAATGAAGAAATTGCCGCCCCAATTCGCCATGCTTCCCAACGCCATTGCGCTGGGTCGTGGTCCCACCTCGAACAACTCCGAACCGATGAAGTAGGGAATCGGACCTAGGCCGATGCCGTAGCATAGGACAAAGCCTAAAACGCCTACGATACTTAAATAAGGCATCCATGAGATTGATTCCTGCAAGAAATTAAGTATTACAGTATATTGATGAATAATTTATTACCGACACGTACAATGTTTGAAATTGCAATGCCTAAAACAACCAAGCAGACGGCAGCCGTTGCGCTGCTAAGTTGAAAAACCCCGCGTCTGTTGAAACGAGCCATTACTGGTATTGAAATGATTGCCATTGCTAAATTAATGACGCCAGCACCAATCGTTGCATATTCACTGTTTTCATCCGATAAACCGGCTGATTTAAAAATGGATACAGAATAGTAAAATACCTACAAAGAAATAAAATAATTAGTTTATTGTTTATAAACTCACTAAATAATAATGAATACCGCATTAATGCCAACGAATTGCTGTCCTGCTTGCATTGCGCAAACCAATAAAAGTGGCAATAATAGTTGTTTGCTGCTTATCACTTTCCATAAATTCCATTCCGAGCTCTTTTCATTTCTTTCTTCTGCTTGCAATTCGGCAATATCCTCAAAGAGCATATCCTGTTTAACGTTTCTAATACGTTCGAGCTGCTTTAAAGCTAGGTCGCGTTGTTTTTTAACAATGTATAAATATTTTGGACTCTCCGGCATAAATGGTAAGGCCACGACAGATACGGCAACGAATATTAAATAGAATGCTAATAGATAAGGCCATGTATTTTCTTTGCCAAGTACGACGCTCAGCGACATGATTTGTCCTAATAGAACACCTAATGTTACTCCCAACGGACAAAGGACACCCAACGATCCGCGCAGACGAATTGGGGCCAATTCCATTAGGTACATAGGCACCAGGCATGTTGCCAAACCTGTAAACGTGGAATAATTTAACAAAACCAATTTCGAAGCGTAACGTTTCCATTGTAAACAAAAATTCCACTAATTAAAATGTTGTGCGGCAATTATGTCATGAACTCGCCTTAACAACATGTAAACAAATAGCACATTGCGGTTTAATTTTATGCTCACCTGATGAGAAACCCACTAGGAACCGTGCCAAGATTAGCACTTCAACTGAATTGGAAGACTTTGTTATTGCGAATAATATACCGGCAGTGGTTGATATTGCTGTACTAAGTATGATAGCACCCTTACGGCCAATCTTATCGGCAAACCATGATCCACTCAACGAACCGATCGCACCGCCAACCAGAAAAATCGACACGATTGACGACCATAGAATGTTCAATTCGGTATCGCCCAATACCGCGTCGAAACGCTCATAGATACTTGCGTTGCAAAACGATTTTATAATCTGGAAAATAATTTTGGTTTAATCACAATTTGATCAGCAAGTAGCTTAAACTACTTCAGTGACAAAGGACATTTTAAAACCGCAAATTATTTATCATTTACTGATAAATTTGAAATATTTATTGTTGCTTACCTCCGCAGGCGAATTCACCACACCGATATTGTAACCGACAGTAAGTGACGATCCGATGGTGGTTGATAATCCGGAAATGATCAACAAACGCGTCCATGATCCCTAAAAATCATAAAACTTATCAACTGCTTACTAAACGTATCACCCATCAAAGAGAATATCATTCGTTATACCTTAATCGGTGGTATAATCATAGCCCTATTTAATTATGAATCCAATAGAATGAAATACAAGGCCACTAATAACACGCGCTTTTCAAAAGATGCAATTCGCACGATTAGGTCTAATGACGATGAAGTATGCTGAAAACTCTCTGTGCGCTTTCGCTTGATTTACTCGATTATATAATTTATTCCCCCCATTTTTTTTATCAGACGATGGTATAAAACGAAAAGGTGATGCTGCTTGTTGCTACTTGAATTATGAGTTTTTTTTGAAAAGCATTAAATACCTGTCGCGGTGTTGGTTTGTAATGAAACTGAGAATTTCGCTCAGCTATACATGCGAGCGGTGACACATTGCGAAAAACGAGATTGTTGAATTCAGGTAATGTTTACAGCTGTGATAAAATTGCTATTAAATATTGAAAATTTGTGTGATATGTTGCATTTTCCGATAAGATTCTTATGGTATAGTAAGCATTACTCATATTATTTGTTGTTGACGTTTAGAGAATTGTTGTTGTTTATCGTAAATATTAAATTATAGTTAATTTGTGTTTAGAAATGTATCTCAATGATTGTTAGAATTAACTTGCAGTGTTAAAAAGATGAATTCAAATAAACATTTTTAATATGTATAGAAAATTAATAGAATTAATAAAATGTAAATACAATGATGCAGGTAATGTTTACAACTGAGATAAAATTTCTAATAAATATTGAAAATTCGTGTGATATTATGCTTTTTCCGATAAAATTCTTATAGTATAGTAAGTATTACAATGATATTGTTTTTTCTCACGTTTAGAGAATTACATTCGATAATAAATGTTTAAGTGAAGTTAATTTGTATTCAAAAATATAATTTATTGATTGCTTTTAATCAACCTATTGTATTACGTAAGATAAATTCAAAGTAAAGATTGTTAATATGTATATAACATTTATAGTAGGTATAGCCGTAATATACGAGCAACATATTACAAATGAGATTGTAGGTATAGTAATGCAGGTAATGTTTACAAATGATATAAAATTGTTGTAAATATTGAAAAGTCGTCCATTTTCCGATAAAATTCTTAAAGTATTATAGTAAACATTACAACGACATTGTTTGTTGATTATGTTTAGAGAAGTATAAATATATCTCATTGATTTTTTTTAACCAACCTGCAAGATTAATTTGAAATAAAGATTGTTCATATGTATAGAAAATTTAGAATAATGTTTCAGCTGGATACAAGCAACACACTACGAAAAACGAGAAATTGTTTTACATATTGAAAATTCGTGTAATATGGTGCATTTTCCGATAAGAATCTTATATACTATAAGTAAGCGTTACAATGATATTGTTTGTTGCTCACGTTTAGAGAATTGTAGTTTACAATAAATGTTAAAGTGCACTTTATTTGTATCAAAAAATATATTTTAATGATTGTTTTTATTCAACCTGATGTGTTGCGCAAGATAAATACAAAATAAAGATTGTTAAAATGTATAAAAAATTTATAAGATTGACTCAGCTACGTGCGAGCGACACATTACAATAAATGCACAACAATGTAGGTAATGTTTACAACTATAAAATTGTTGAAAATTAAATATATATTGAAAATTCGAATGATATGAGACATTTTACAATAAGATTCCTATAGTATACCAAATATTCAGTGATATCGTTTGTTGCTCGCCATTATAGAATTGAAGGGGTTTATTGTTAAATAGGGGCAAGCCACAAATGCTTTTTTTGAGTAAATTAGTGTCGAAATTTCAATCAAAGATTATAAAATACGAAAAATAGCAATTTTACATTTTTAAAATAAATTAGTACGTATTGCTGTAAATCAATACAATCTGGATACAAATCGTTAAATATAAAACTGGAGAATGTAATAATCCCTAGCATAGCCATTTTTAGTCAAATTTTGAAATAAGTTGTGTTTATCACTTAATATTACTTACGTAATGAATTGATGCAAATATCTAAAAAATGAACAAATGTGGCTTAGCACTATCCAACAATTAATCCTTCAAATGTAGTTTATAATAAATGTTAAAGTGCACTCAACGTATTTAAAAAAATATTTTATGGCTTTAATCAACCTGCTGTGTAGCGTAAGATGAATTCAAAGTAAAGATTCTAAATTTGTGTAGAAAATTTTTAGTGTTAGCACTGCGAAATGTGAGCAACAATTCAACTAGTTACTTATTTGTTGATAAATAATAAACGTAAGTAGCCTAGTCAGTTGAACACGGTGATAATGGTGGTTTTAACATATATGTGTATCAATATGTAAAAATGCTTTAAAACGGTAACTATCATATAACAAAATTACAACTATTTTAAATAATGCAATTTTATATAATATAGTAGTAATGATAATCAATTGATAGAAAGTAGTTTACGAAAAATAAAATATGCATACAGCAAATAGAGTAATAATCAAAAGCCTATAAAAAATATAAGACTATTTGAATTTAAAAAGAAAACATTATTTTGTTTGTTTTAATCAATCTGTAGCATTGTATAAAAATTCCACACTGCAAGTGATTTTATTGAAAAGCAATTATTACAATTATAGTCAATTACTTCAATTATAATTTATGAATGACTTTATTTCAACGCCATCCATTATTATCATTAAATTTTTGCACAATTTTAATTTTCCACGAACAGTTCAAACAACAATCTAAATGCAAATTAAATTCTTAAAGGGCTTAGCCGAAATAGAATTTTGAATAGAACCTTAAATCATTTAGATTGTTTAAACTATAACAATTGCATTAAATTACATTGTTGTACATAACATTTGTTTGTTTGCGTTTGTTTAATTTATAATTATATACACTCACTGTGTTAGTTTAGTATTATCACATTATATTTCATTAAAATGACGAGAAATTTATTAAAACGTAAAGAACTCACTCACTTGTTGAGTCTCCATCGACTTATTTTTGACGTGTTTGTCGTCAAGTTGTGTCGTAAAATATTTGATTCAATGAATCTCGCCTAATCATTTCACAGATAATACAATTCATTATTAAATTTACTGATTACACGCGACGTATGTAAGTATTTATAGAATATTTTGTATGACGATTTATCAAGTGATTCAAAAAAAAAACAAACTCTTTTTCACATATATACATAAACATTCTATTAAAATAAGTTAATTGTTTGTAAAATGAAGATACAAAAATAATGTTGCAAACAGTTGCAACATTTCGGATATGGTTCAGGATTAATACTTTTTATTAAAAACTATGTCGAAGATGATGCTAAAATCAATGACGGATGGTAAAATTGAGCATAAACCAAACGATACCCAATACCAGCCGCATTGCCAACCCTCCATAATCGTGTATGTTAAAATTAAGCAAGCGCATCCATGACATCCAATAGCTAAGTAATTTGTCTAAGGATAATATAAAAATTTCAAGTTTGTGTTTACCTCTTGGATGAGGTTTATCATCATTTCCACTTTATACTAAAATGGAAATAAATGGAATATCATACATTAATATAGTGGATAAACTTTGCGTAAATTGAATTAAATATTCATTTGTTAATAATATGAAATACTCATAAATAATTGGGGAAGTTAGGGAATGAATAATGGGGAGTTACGAGACACGTTGTTTTTCGCAATATTAATTTAATTTTATACAATAAAATGTATGAATCATATCATTTTAATCTATTTAGTAGAATTTCCGCGATAATGTCTTTCAATGCATTTATTGCACAATATTTTTGGTAAAAAAATAAAAAAATAAGGCAATTTAGATGGCATATGGGTCTCCAAAAAATTGAAATTAATTAAGCGGTTTAATGTTACTAATTCTTGCCATAAAAGATAAGTTTACGGCAGCAAACATTTGTATAAATGAATCAATATATTTAACCATTTTAAACCGTATTTGCATCAAATTCTAACTAACGAATTGATAAAGTATTAACTCACGATGTGTTTCGAAAGACTCACGAGGCGCGACGTAAAATTTTTACAAAACATTATACAATTTTGAAACCGTTTGTACACATTGAGTATACCGAAAATTCAGTGCTATCTTGCATTGTAACATTAAACTTTCAGACTTTGAAAAATAATTAGTTATGAACATTTGAAGTAACGTGACCCACTATTCCCCAACTCCTCCCAGAAAGAATGAGGATTTGCAAGCATTTTAGTATAAATGGAATAGATTAAGTTCATGAATTTTTAAACATCTCATTAGTTCGCAAAATCGTTTTCAAACAATATACAAAGTGCTTCGCACGCAATTAACAATAAGCAATAACAAATAGCGACGCAATAATGTAAACTTAATCATCACATTAAATACCATCAGTTGAGTATGTGTCAACTAATTTATAATATGAATAAATAAATAAAAATAGTGAAGGATACAAATTAATGCAGATGTATTATTGAACATGGTTAATCCTGTTAGAAAAGCGAACATTTCAAATATGATAAGCACTAAGGCGAGAACCAAACCCACAACCATCCTGAAAATGTTTGATATGTTTACTATTTACTATGTAATTTATTCATAATATAAATGGAGAGTTGATAATCGTTTATAAAATAAGTCTAAACATTAGTACACAGTATGATTCAATTTCTTTAAAAAAAAGAACTGATAATGTTCAAATGATTTCGTAGTAGTAACCATATAATTCGGCAATATGTGATAAAACGATGATTTAGTAATGAAATTTAAGGAGCACTCAATGATAATTGGATTATTTAACTGTCAATACACATTTTTATCACACCATCGATCAATAACATCCACAATAATCAAACGTGGCATTAATTGATTATTTTTTGTCATCGTTACCGAATTTAATTACAATAAATCGAATGCATTATTTCATAAACGATCATCGGCAATTTCATGCACATCATTCTCGCACAATTGAGCGACAACTTACTGAGAGTGTTGGCTGTCGAACACTCGCTGGGAGTGATTTTCCGGTAAACAGATCTGCACACTCTCCTTGCTGCAGCATATTAACAGGACGACGATGCCAAAGTGCGAGATCAACGTAAGAAATTTCGCTGGGATTAGATTTTTGATAGCGTACATGCCAAACCTAGAATAAACAGCGTCGGTTAGTCACAATGCAAACAACACAATGCATTTATCAGTTTTCAATCGAATTTGTTTCGAATCATATACCGGTGGCTGTTTTAAGCGCCCAGCAAGTTGCTATAGTTACATCAATCAATACAGTAGAAACAAACAAAACTACATCCTACATACATAATGATGACATGAACCGTATCAAAAATATGAATATATTAAAATTAACATGCATAATATGTTTAACTAGCAATAGCTTAGAAAATTGTTTGGTTTTTATTTTTAACGATCTTTGAACCTCTAACCTCAAATTATCGCAACAAGCAATAACAAGAACAAATCAACAAACAAATTTTTTGTTGGATAATGATGAAAGAAAATTGTAAATAACTTACTTGTTACTTTAGATACTTACCTTAAACGATTACTATAGTGGCGTCGTTGCGAATAAATTGTTGGCACTTCCAATTAAAATACTTTTATTCACACATCATCAATTTAACTAGCAGCAAATATTTAGCGTTTCTTCACTCATGAAGTTTCTTTTTGAGTTAATGACGTTTCACAATCGTGGTGGGGTTGAAAAAAGTGTGGTTAGGATTTTAATTATCTAAATTATCATCATTCCATTCCATTGCCAAATAATACAAGAGAAACTTGGGTGGAATTTACTTGGCGGTGAATCAAATTGTTGTGTAGTAGATTATGCATTATATTAATTGTTGTAAATAAACCGTATGTGTTGTAGTGCAGCTACTAGTTGATAGGTGTCGCTGGTCGATACAAATGTAAATTTTGACAAAAGTTGATGACAATTTCGCATAAATCTTGTTGGAATTTTACAAGTTGATGGGATTTATATGTATTTATGTTTAATTTACGATATACGTTTTGCAATTTAATGTCACGTCAAGTCATTTCTGCTTCCTATATTTATAAATCGCCAAATTTATAGTTTCGATTTGGCTATAAAATAGGCGTCATTAAATTATTCATGGGAAGGTAAAGCAGTCGATATTGTTCGTCGTATATAACAATATATCCTCAATTTTTTTTGCAACAGCAGCTTTCAATATCAAGAAGCGCAGATTGAATGCAAAAACGACATGATTTCAGTTTTAATTCATAGCACTATAATTGAACAAACAACAATATACACTTTTTTCATTATTTTTTTTGTAATTTCTTGTAATATATAATAATTCACATACAACATTATTAGAATACAAAAGAAATTTATAAAAGAAATCGTGTTTCTTCGCTACATTATAAACAACTAATAAATTATCATATAAATTTTGTGGTGGTTTTATTAATTAATAATCCCAATCTACAATATCATAGCTGAACAATTAGTTGACCACCAATTTAGCAAATTACGTTTACATATTGCAATCTAAAATTTTTCATTTTTTTGTTTTATTCATTTCTTGTAAATATCTTTGTTCTGTATTCAAAAATATGGCTCTCTATGTACGTCATTAGTATGGCAAAAACAATGAACATTATTCTTTTTTTCTTAGTTTTACATGAAACTCGGAATAAAACGAAACATTATCGCGCAGTTTTTGTGCATTGCGATCGTACCATTTTTTTTTATTTATTATTAATTTTTAAAATATTTTTTAAGTACACTTTTTCTTTGCTTTAGCGATTATTGTACATCATTCACACGAAACATCTACCAAATCATCGTAATTAATTTGCCGCCCTTTCCGAATAACAACAAATGCAAACTGATTGAGATAAAATTGTTTAATTGAGTGCGTTCCGTAATATACATCATGTATATAAATAATGTTTTTGTTCCACTCTATGCGTCGACAAGTCATGGGTCGTCAACAAGGGGTCCGCAGGCGCAAATAAATCAAATTGTATAATAAACATTTTTCATATTTTGTTACAAATTCTGCATTTATTACATTTTGTGTTGATTTTGAATTCATTGCTTGTATGTATATGCAAATGGGTTTTATTAAATATTTGTTGAAAATTAAAAATTAACGTTTTTTCTAGCGATTTTGGGCAAGAAATTAGCAAATATCGTATAAAACAACTCAACTATTTGATACAAAATATGAAAATTGAAATATAATAATGTAAGATTTGTAAAATGATCTTCCAACTATCTTTTGACAGAAGATGTAACCTCAAAAACATTTTTATTAAGTTTTCAATTTTTTATGTGATGTTTACTAAATGTTATTTGTAAGTATCAGTTTGGCTTCCATTTGCCATTTTTAGGTTAGTATTGCGTCCGCTTTATAAAAATTGTTTCCGACCCCTGCTTGAATATTGTTCATTTCACCTGCATCAACGCACATCAAGTAGGTATGTGAGTAATCCACGCTACGCAACGCACCCTAAGACTGTTCCATTCCACATTTTTCAGATTTGGTCCTCATTGATTGAGATAACGCAATGATTGAAAAAGCCTGTCTTTTTAATTCGGCAATGTATCAATTTTAATATTAATAAGTTGTTACTTTTCTTAACAATTTATTTCAACTTTGTAGTGAATTGTTCCAATAGACAGTTCCAATCATTTTTATATCTTAAAAAAAAGATACATTTCCCATAAGAATAACATTGAAACGCAACGAGAGCCGATGCTCAGGTGGAACAGCCCTAATCCGAAACGCCATAAATGTCAAAGTAGCTTTTAATAGTCGGCATGCGGCGCTTTTGGTCAAGGTCTGCTCTAGCTCTAGAGCTCATTTTTTTCACTCAGAACAATTTATCGATTTTAATCTAATTCAAATCTTTGTGGTTTTGTGTTCTAGTATACATAGAACGCACTTCGGATAAAATCAATCCGAAATATATTGTATGGTCGATTGGCTGCGAGCCAGCTGGCCATAATATATATATAACATATGATGCATAATGAAATTAGTCAACTCTAAGTAATCATTGATTGAATTTATACTAAATAATATTATGTTGGAATTGCGATGTTATTGAGCGCGTTCCACTAAAGTAAAACTTTCCTGACATTTACCAAGATTAGAGGTTGATTGATAAATAGATTAATAATCTGCGAAGTTTTCGCTCCTGAAACGATGATATTATAAGCAGAGATTACGAGAAAATGTGTGGCGAAATTATTAAGCTCGCATCTAAAATGTTACGTCGTCATTTTGAATGAACTTTTCTCCCTGCACACAGATACATACAAAACTCTGTTTTATTGCCACAAAAATTTCTAGTTTCTTGTCTTCAAAGCTGCACACAAAGCCACCATCAAGATCGATAGTAAGATTTGATAATACGATTTCTGCTGTTAGAATTGTTGTCGGATGCACGATTTTTAAGTAAAATGCAGATTTATATAAATAGCGGAATTTCGTCCAGAAAAACAACGCGTGGCCTCATTAAAGTTAAAACGAGTTGATGGAATGACACATAAGTATAACTTGCAACACAAGAGTTCAAAAATGTACCTGGTACATGTAATCTGCTTAGGAATATTGAACCGAATGTATCCGGTGCATCAACCAGCTTTATAATTTGTGAACGCTCGTTACATGTAACACTATATTCTTAAAATAAAAATATAGCGAATATCGTGAATATAGCGGCTCAATTAGCCAATAAGTATCTTATAAATAATGTTTTTGAGTAAAAAATGACAATTCTAATAATTCAAATTTTTAGGTTATGTTGCAATTTCTATGATTTCTACCACACAAACGCGTTTAAAAATTATGGAATCGGATACATGCACAAAAAAATCAGTCTATTACAGCGTGGTAAGCAGTAGATACCAATGGGGTTAATTTTCGTAAATACCTACAGTTATGAGATGAATGATTTTTAAGTAAAATGTATGTCCTAGTAACAAATTCCAGTATTTTTATTGTTCAGTAAATTTTCAGCACCACAATTTGATAATATTACTTCTACCGTTGCACATTTGTTGACAGATGTATGATTTTTAAATTCGCGGAATTTCATGCAGAAGATATTGCACATCTTTTTAAATTTAAACTTGAGTTACTGGAATAACACGTTATTCAGCTGACTATCCCTGCGAAACACTTTTATGGGTCACTAAAGTGTATTCGTTGCAGAATAGTCGCCTCACAATTCAACAATTTGCTTTTTACATTACATTTGTTGTTAAGCAACCTAATCTCCTCAAAATTAAAGAGTTGATAGAATAATTCATTATTTAGTTGACTTTATCTACAGCAAGTTTTTTTAATTTGCGACTTGCGTACAAAATTGCAGCACAATAATGTGATAATACGTTACATTTGTTTAAGACACAAGATTTTTTAATAAAACTTTGTATGTAGCATAGAAAGACTTCGCGGAATTACGTTTAGAAAAAACAACGCAATCTTTTACAAATTTACAGCGAGTTGATGGAATAACACATTCATCTGATTTTATCCATGGAAAGCGTTTTTATCAGTCATGATTGTCTTGTGCGCAAAATGCTTCCTACTTGGTTTAATAATAGGATTTCTTTGTTGTTGTATACACAACTTTTATATAAAACATTCTATGTATTGTATTAATGACACCTTCTTGGAATTGCACCTAAATAAGCTCTTTTTTATAAAAAAAGTGAGTCACCAGAAAGAACATTTTTCATCCGGGAAAACATGTTTATTGATTTCTAAATGTCTTATATGTACATTTTGTAATTCTGCACGCAGTCGGATGCACAATTTTTAAGAAAAAAAAAACATTGACTACTTCGCGAAATTTTGTCTACATATTGATGGATACACGATTTTTAAATAAAACGTTCTATGTATTGTATTGTATTAATGACACCTGATAGGAATTACACCTAATATAAGCTCCTTACATATGACACATTTTTGGACATATTATTGGATTTACGCCTCTCAAATAAAACGTTCTATATATTGTAATAATGACACCTTCTTAGAATTGCACCTAGAATAAACGCATCTTTATGTGACTCACCGGAATGACACATTTTACACTATGAAAGAACACGTTTATTGATCACCAAATGTGTTATCTTCAAATTTTGTAGCTCCATAACATGATAATACAATTTCTACCGTTATATTTGTTATTGAATGTACGATTTAAGAAAAAAAAAACTTTGACTACTTGTATGAATTTTTGTCTGTTGTTGGTTATACTCCTAATGACACCTTATTTCGGAGTTGCATCTAAAATATGGTCATCACTATAAATTTATAGTGAGTTATTAGAATGATACATTTTACACCATACAAAACATGTTCATTAAAATGTCTTATCTGCAAATTTTGCAGTTTCGTAACTTAATAACACAACTTCTACCGTTACATTTGCTGTCGGATGCACGATATTCAACTAAAACGTTGACCACTTCGCGAAATTATAATATATCTATTATTGGAATGATTTATGACATTATTATTCAGCTAACTATTAATCCATGGGAAATATTTTTGTTGGTCAAGTATTATTTTGCCACTCCGCAATTTGATAATTCAATTTCTACTATTATTATTGTTGTGGGATCTACGATTTTCACATAAAACATTGACTACTTTGCAAAATTATAATATATTTATTAATGAAGTTAATGATATTGTTAGCAGTTACGTGGTGAACCATAATGTTATAATTGTAATATAAAATATACACTTGGTAGATTCACAAATTAGTGAGTAGTTTAGTTACCTAGTTAATATATTTTGACTTATTCCAAACTAAACTACTCACTAATTTGTGAATCTACCAAGTGTATATTTTATATTACAATTATAATATATTTATTGCTAGAATGATTAATAACAGCATGCACTGGGCTATCTGTCTATGAGAAATAGTTTTGTTGGTTGAAAATGTGATTTCTACTATTATTATTGTTATAGGATCATTGATCTTTTACATTACACTTAATAACACATATAACAACGACTAGTTTGCGAAATTTTGCCTACCATACACAGGAAAAAAACGCAATCGTTTCAAATTTGCAGCGAGTAGCTGTAATGACACATTTTTCAGCTGACTTTATCCATGGGAAGCGTTTTTTTTATTGGTCACCAAAGTGTCTTGTGTGCAAAATGGGAGCCGGTTTACGAATCATGAAATTTCGTAATACGCTTGCATCGTTGATCTACGAGCTTCGAGCGTACACAAGTGGAAGTAATTTTTAAATTATAATATGGAACAGACGATTACCATCGCATCCATCAAAATGTTTGTGTGCTCCGCTTCAAATGCACGAATAAAATTAAATTGTTACACGTCATGCCGTTCATAATTGACGAGTGTTGCGTATTCAGTGATATTTAAGATTTATTATCGTTACGCAAGTTCTTATATATACGTATATATATAGAACATAATAATGTTGTTATTTAAGAAAGGGCTGCATGGCATGGCTGTGCCTATCTTGCGTCACATTTAATGGTAAAACGAATTAATAACTACGATTCGGCAGTTGTAGATTTTGAAAGAAAAAGAAGTGACGCATCTATAAGATTTTTGACAACACCAAAATTCTATTCCAGAATAAAAATATAATTATATATCCTACTATGCTACAGTTACTTAGAAATTGTGAATAAATTTAATTTGAATCAATTATAGTTACGTCACTGGATTCGCATTAGACGATTAGAATCTAAAAAATGGTTAGATTGTTAAGGATAAAAGTATATCTACCTGTTTTTTCGTGAATAGCCATAGTGCTCAACGCTCTTCATCATGGTAACAAAGCTTAAAAATTAACAAGTGTCGATTAAATACACAACGGTTACTTATTTCTTTGGATTTTGATTATACTTGGCAGCAAATAAATCTGGACACCTAGCAAATACCTTATTTAATTGTTGGTATACCTGCCAAAACATAATTTTATTGAGGTTATGTTAAGAGCTAACTTCATTCTTCTAGCGTTAAACTGTTATCGTTAAACAAATTCCTTGCTTTTGGTTATTTTTTTAATTTTATTTATTTGCAATTTACGTGCAAAATTTAGTTATTATAAGTGTATACAACAGCATAAACAAGCAATTATGACGACTGCCATAAATTACAAATTTTTCTGCCGTAGATTCTTCTAAGGGTGAGTTTGACTAAAATGTCCAGATTCATTTGTTACCGAGTGTATTATCGAACGCATTTCAAAGAGAAGGATATCCAGGAACTGCAATTTTACCTGAATTTGGACAGTATAAACTGTTTTAAAGTAAGCAAATTTATTATTTATGGCATGGATTAGTGTCAGGCATCCAAAATGCAGTCTTTCTTTTTGAGATGCGTCCGATAGTATAAAGTTGTTTAAATAAAAACTAATTTGAATACTTTTACTTCTATTGTATTGAAACGTGATTAATCAAAATGGATTGATATTCATATTTGTTTGTAAAAGTATAAAACTTGTTTGAAATTTTTTAGTTGCGTGATTTGGGGGCACAAAAGGACGTTTTTGTAACCTTCAATTACAAGTGTATTGTTGGAAAATCGACAAAAGTTACTTTTGAGCAAAGTGGTAGTTGAGCAGTATCTAATTGTATAGTTTTAGTGAAAGAAGGTCACGCGGTGTAAAAGTTATCATTTAGTTAGACAAAGGTTATGTAAGCGTTAGTTGGATTAATATTTAAGAATCTTTTTTAGTTCGAATCGTCTAATTGCAATATTACCTGAAATAAAATAATAAATTTGTTATATTTTTGTGCTGAAAGTTGCTGTTAATCATAAACATTCATCATGTTGTGCATCTTCCTCATCGGACTCGTCGTGCTCGTGCAGTAGCGGGCTACCATCAAATATCTTCGATTTGCTACCTTTTTGACTACCGGACGATTTCTTTTGCGTCGATGGAAAGTTGGGAATGAACGTACCGCATGGGGTGCTTGGAGCAGATCGCGAAAGCCAACCGCGCGTCGACTTACTAAAACTAAATCCGCTTGCACCACCATACTGGTGCTTTGTACCACCGGACTGGAGCGCGACCACTTGCTGCTGACCTTCGTGCAGCGGCATGTAAAGCGTTTTCGCCTTCGACCGATTGAAATAGTTTTTCACCTTTGGCGTGGGATCCGGAAGTGGACTCTTGTGCTGCGGCAGCTGTTGGATCTTGTCGAGCAGCTCGCGCATTTCTAACGTGGGACTGGTGGCGCGCGGTGGCGAATCCGGCGTGCCCAAATTCGCCAAACTACTTATATCCGAACTGGTCATGCTATTCGTCACACTATAACTCTGTATCATGTCCATCTGGGGATTCGATTGCGTACCGCTCGCCAGGTGCGTTACACTACTTGGCATACAGACCGACAGGTTCAGCAAATCGGAAAAGTTGTGTTCGTCGCTCTCTGAATCGACACTATGGTTTTTACTCAACACACTGAAGTTCAGCTTGCGATTCATCTTGCTCGGCGTGCTGGCTGGAAGGATCGGTGCGGTAAGAGCAGCTGAGGCGGCGGCAGCGGGATTCGTTGTTGGTTCAGTCGGTGGCGCTGGTTTCGGCTGGTGGTGCGAAGAAGGCTGCGGGAGGCTATGGACGCTCGAATGGGCACTGGAGTTTGTCGCTTGCGGTTCGGACGATGGGGATGATGGTGATGGAAGCTCAGGATTGTTGGACGCGTTGCAGCCGCTGGCTAAATTCGCCGTCGAAGTAATTTCTTCGAAACTACCCATGCAGGAGTACGGCGGTGGAATGATTGTATTTGCCTGAAATCGAATGCGATCAATTTTAAAGCAGTTGTTCCATTAGTCTAATCGCTAATAATACCTCATTTGTTGCGTTACATATAAAGCTTGAACTTAACGAATCTATAGTACTAGTTGCTGATAATGAACCTGAATCAACAAAACGACGTACAATTAGTATTGTAAAATTGCTTTTTATATGGTAGGTAATTATTGTTTTCAGTGCATGTAGGATTTACTACGGACTTAAGATGGATTAGACAAATTGTTATTGGAATAGGGTATTAAGGTTCATAATTCGTTTGCCTCTTGGAAATTATATTACGTTCAAATAACTAATTTCATGTTAGTTAATTTGTAACTTAAAGGAAGTACAGATTGCATGTTTAAAAGCTTATACACATTTTACACGTACATGTAAACAAGTATTTTTTATATAATTACTTTTGTCCACTAAAACATTTTTATAATTTATCGAATTTTATACTTCAAACAGAGAAACTTAAGTTTGTTTTGCGTCAGGATGTATTTAAGGCACGTAACGATGTGTTTTAATATCGTTGGTGGTATCTTTTTATAGTAAAAAATATTTTTTGTAAATTGTGTACCAAAATTATTTGAAACTTTAACAAAATTAATATTGCTGAAATGTAATTACTACAAACAAAATGGCAATCATTTGATGCATCACCGAACCAGCAATTCCATCTATGTACTTATACACTTCTCTATTATTATTCCCATTAAAAGAACTAAAATTCTTCTTGTCTGCAAACTGATTTTATCTCACGAACTCTAAACTCAACAACCGATGCTCTGCCTACTGATCTATTAACGCTTATAAATTTACTATTTGTTACCAGAATCGTTCTGAGTACACATTTGACACTTTAGCCTATTATGCTGATAAATTACTTAAAAACTGGCACAGTATTTGTGACAAAAGGGTAAACTATAAATAAGGTATAGTTGCTTAAGTGCAAACTGAATTCTGTAAAGTTGTATTTTAACTATATTTTTCAGTTCGCTTTACAAGTATTTATCACTGATCGCATAAAAGCATTGCACAGTTATTAATCTTCAATATATGTCAACTGGGGTTGCATTTTTTAGTTAATGCAGTTCTATTTATAATCATTTTCTAGTATGCATTTAATTAGTTATTTTGTTTGGTTTTATTAGTGAACATTGTTTAAAAAATACGTTTTTTTGTTGGAAAGAAAAATAAGAGAGCGTAATAAAAAATAAAAGTTATGAAACTTAGAGTAAAAGATTTAGATTTGGAAAACAAAAAGATTTTCTTTATGTATCCAACCACTTCTTTTACACAGGAATTTAGTTGCCAACAACACTTGCACAAAAATACATGACTTTTTTTTATTGCATATATCATAAGGCAGTTATGTATGGTTTTTATAATATTGTATTTGTTCTCTTTCATTTACTGAGATTTAGGTGTTAGATATGTGTTGTTACAACAAGGTGAACCAATTTCGATTAAACGATTTAAAATGCATATAACTTTTGGAATATTTATCAAATTTTAACGCAAATAAACATTTGAGATAATATACTTAAAATATAAATTTGTAATAAACTCTATTAAACAAGTGATTTGTTATGTGACTTTTAAAGCAACTAGTCGAATAACATAGTTTAACTTTACATTAACACAATTGATTCATCAGTCACACGATACAGTAAAAACGATTAAGACTCTGATCATTAAGTTTTGGGCACTGAAGCCTACACACTTCTGTTATATTGACCCGCTGAAGAGGCGTTAGAATAATAAAATTAACTCAAAACGTTGGAATGATATAAAATTGATGTTGTTTTAGTGTCCTATGCCTATAATCGTCATCTTAACTTGTAAGAAACTTCTTATTATGTTCCCACTAGAAGCTATTGCAGTATTAAACGATTGGCGATATTTGAGTTGCGCTTAAATAATTGAATATTGTGAAACATAATAAAATTTAATGATTTTAATATTGTGTTGCACTGGATAACAAATTTAAAAAAAATTATTTGCAATAAATCAAGATCAAAATACCTAGTGATAATTTTTTATTCGAAGTGTAGAATGTGTAAAATGTAAAAAAATTTAAGGCCTGGGTTTATGGAACTAATAATTTTTATAAATTCTTTTGCAATAAATATTCGTAAATACCAAAGTAACTAGTAATTTTTTGAGTTACTTTGTATTTACAAACTGTAGAATTTGATGGACTTTGAAAAGACTTAAAGGTCATGTGTTTAGGTATAAGAATAATTTAGAAAATATTCAAAAACTTAAGCATACTAGAAATATTCATAAAGAATTGATTAATTTAAAAACTAATTATTTGCCAGAGAGAAGATAAAACCTAAATAAAGTACAATTTAAGCATTTTTAAAGTTTAAAATTTAATATTACAAAAGTTATAGGCAATTCTCGCCTTCGGCATAATAAAACTAACCAATAAACGTATTTACCACGTTTAAACACTTAACACTCCACTCCTGACATTAAAGAAAATCTAAAATTTTAATAGGTTGTATTATATATAATATTTAAAACTAAGTAATTAAAACTGCCAAAAAGTATTTTAATATTCATATTGTTCAGATATGATGAGTGAATTTTGAGAGCATCATGAACGCAAAAGTTTATTTATTTTTGGATTGCCGGTAATGTACCTTGCAAACCTCTCTAATTTATTATTTAACGAAAAGCTCTTTAACTTTAACGGGACCTAATAAACTATTCACCACATAATAAATAGTTAATATTATGTGCAATTGCAGTAACTCTGTTTTTTGCGCCAGCATTAAAAATATCCTAATGAATAATTCATAGTTCTTTTTGCTCAAAAATCAATACGATGATTGAATGGATTCTAATTTTGCAAACAATCCCATTCGTAATTAAATTCATTTTTTTTTCTAATTATTGCCTGATTGCTGTACTGTAAAATTCTTGCAACAACGTACGTATACGCAATATTTTAATTAGCAACAAGCACTGTTAATTAATTGCATGCATAAAACTTTCTATCCTATCACAAGTTTTAATTATCTTCGATGTATAAAAAAATCTATTTTACAGGCGTGTGCGAGTTTTCGTTTTTCGTATCTATATTTTATATTATTATAATTTATGTTAGTGAAAAAGCTAAACAAAGCCATTTTTAAGAAATGTGACGTATTCACATTACTTTTGATATGAATCAGCCTAATTACAATAATTATCTTGAGTTATAATGTTTGTAAATTATCTGAAATTATACACAAGGCATAATTAATTGCATTAATTCAACGAATAAGTGGTTGAGTTGGAGTTGGCATATTATTGCGTTGAATAAAAAATGAGGTTAGGACACATCTGCAATAACCCAAATATTCAATCAATGTTTTCCAAAAGCAAAAAAGCGCGCATAACAACAAAAAAATATAAGAAGAAAGAAAAGAAATGCGGAATTGAGGTTATAACTTGGCAATTTGCATAAAATAAAATAGTGAAAAATCGATAATATAAAGTAAAAATAAAAAATATATAGACTCACCTACGGGACGTACTAAAAAATTAGTAAAATATTGTACCATGAGGTATCCGGTCGAGGTACCATTACTTTTAACTACCGTATCACCGTTGTAACTGATGACAAGCGGATAGAGGTCCGGCTTCGAGGTGACTTCAGAGTATGGCGGAGGCGCTTGGTGGAAACTACTGCATCTACTATACTGCGGAGGAGCGTAGCATGAACCATTCGAATCCGGCTCCGAGGCGCGTTCATCGCGACTCGAATCGCGACAACAAAAACTCCCTGATGTGTGTCGACGCCACAACGAACAAGCGCACAATATTCCAGCTAAGACCGCTGTTATCACCGCCCACACATACCTAATAAAACACAAAACGGCACGATTTTTGCACACGTTAAATGAAAATTGAACCACTCAACAAACGACCGATGCAAAACGAGCTCCTTCATCTACAGGTACTAATCGAAATGAATATATAGCATATTACACGTATTTATTGATGTGAAATATACAATACTATTACGTATTTGAATTTTTTAGGTCAACGCGTTCAGATGCATGCCAGAAAGTGCTCGTATTGCTGTATGACCGAGTTTAAGATTTACCAGTGTCCGATGAGCATGGGCGGCAGCATGTTCGTCGTGGAGATGGTCGGCTGTTTTTGCATCGTAAACTCCTCGTAGCAGCAGCCCTGCTTGCAACACTCCTTTGGAGGATGGCAAATGTGGCCGCCATCACAATTTCTCACCGGCAATTGCTGGAAACTTGCAACTTCGATAAAAACTTCATTATATAGATTTTAACCGACTATCAAATTACCGAAGTCATGAGTGCGTCGCTGCTTTCTTTCCCAGTTTGGTTATTAACGTTGGCGGTCTGATATTCAAATTGCCTAATAACATTGCAGGCATGCGACTCGCTCGTATAAAATGTAACTGATCGAAATCAGCAAATTTTTATTTAGCACGCTATATGGTCGAGTAGAACAAGCTGAAATAGAAAACATTTTGTTTTTAATCTAATGCTGGAGCTCGGTGCCCTATAAAAATGCATGGCATGGCTTTTCATACAAGTCAAGGTCGAGCAATAAAAATCAACGTAAAATATCGTTCAATTACACTTGGAATACATTTTCAGACGAAACATTTTTCGGCCTTGACAGTCAAGCGAGCGAAAGGTCGCCCTCGCATGATTGATGATGATTTTCAATTTGCACAACAATAAGTAAAGCGTGTCGATTGCATACGCTCGACAATTAATTTTTTAGAATATTTGCTACATGGATAATTAATTCGCCGCGCAAACATTGCAAATGTATTGCGTGATTATTTAATCGCATAATACATTTGAATAAATAATTTAAAGAAAGTACATCGGTTTCGTTTTCATAGAAAGAGACTTGTAGATTTTTGCGTTGTTGTTTGTATATCAAATAAATTTAACCGCATTGGCTTATATAATACGTAGTCTATAATTAATTTTGACATTTATTTTATAGGTATATATGCACTTTGCTTATAGATAACTACTTTGCTGCCTTGATAAATAATGAACGCAAACGTTGCAAATCCCTTGCGTGATTATTTAATTGCCAATTTTATTTGGATATTGGTAAAGTAAGTAGGTTTTAATTTTATGGGAGGAATAGTAGATAGCCAAAATAAAATGTTCAATTGTTGTAACTTAATCTTATTTCTAGTCATATACCACTCCAGGATACTTCGGGAGGTATAAAGGCATTGATTGATTGATTAAAAGTCTTTTTGTTCTTAATAAAATATTGACAGGTTGTATCTCAGTAGCCATTTGATAGTTCTTTCTTTATAATACATGTCTAATAGGGAAGAAAAGTCGTAATGTCACATGGCAGATTCTACTGACTCCACACAAAGATTTGTCACATGTTTTGACAATTATAAAATACATAATTTTATCAAACATTTAGCGAATATTTCTTTGAATTTGATATCTATTTCCAACTTCTCTTTAGGTACAAAATAAACACTGACAACAACTAAATCACAACTCTAAAGTTATTAAAGCAAATAGGAATTAGCAAACAATAAATGTAACAATTTCTTTTGGAAAGTCAAAGTGATAGGAATTTGTTTGGTATCAATCAAGTTGTACCAGTCTTAAACAGAGAGCCTTATATTAATGTCACACGCTTTTCTTCCCTATTAATTCACACAAACATTCATTTGCATAAATAGTTCAATGTTCAAAAAGTACATCGGTTCCATTTATATGGAACTCTCAAACGCTAATCAATTTTTACGATTGATAATGAATGAATTCGGGCAAACATTGTACATAAATCCATTGCGTGATTATTTAATCAAAATTTTTTTTCAATATTTGGGAAATTAAAATGGTTTCGTTTAGAAGGTAGTAGAAGGGTAAATTTTTAAATGTTTATTAAAAACGTTTAACCGCATGCCGTTTGCTTACAATTATCACTTTTATTTTCCCTTAATTAATTCACACAAAGATTTTAAAATTGTTGCGTGATAATTTAATCGTCAAATTTATTTAAATAAATAGTCCAATGTTATAAAATACCTTGGACTAGTTATTATAGAAAAAATAACGGATTTTTTCAATGTTGTTTTATATTATATTTCAAATTCGCTCAACCGCTTGTCATTTTTTTAGCTTATATTTTGCTCCATGGATCATTAATTTGCACAAACAATACAAATTCATAATATAATAACATGTAAAAGGGCAAAATTTATTTAAATATTATTTATAGTGTATGTTTATTTTGTTTTTATGGGAAGAATAACAGATTTTTTATTTGATCCATTTTGCTTATGTATATGCTTTTTGTATTATTTAAATAATGAGAATGGTACTACAGCATATTATTTTATATTTTAATAGCAAACTAGTTTCGGCTAACTAGCCATCTTCAGTGCTATACGTCTTTACGTTTCAAATTTTACATTTAACATTTAAATAAATTTACATTTATATACACACACTAGACACTATATTAGATGTTATTTGTATTTTAAAAATTTTGTTTGTTTTTATTCAGATGGGAGAAGATTTAATTTTGTTTATAATAATAAACTATAGTACCATTCTCATTATTTAAAAGATTTTTTATTGTTGTATATCAACATCGCTCAAAGCGCGTGCCGATTGTTTACATCCGAGAATTAATTTCGACGTTTATTTTTATTATTATTTATGCTTTGCTATGTGGATATTTAATTCGCACAAACATATTGCTGCTCTGTTGCGTGATTATTTAATCGCAAAATTCTTTATATAAATAGTTTAATGTTCCGAAAGTACGTCGGTTTCGTTTTTATGAAAAGAATAGCACAGTTTTTTATTCATTTTGTACTCAAATGCGTGTCGATTGCTTATATTTGACAATTAATTTTGACGTTTATGATTTTAGTTAAATTATTTGTGTTGCTACATGGATAATAATTTATTTGCATAAACATTGTAAATCCGTTGCGTGATTATTTTATCACAAAATTTATTTAAATAAATAGTTCAATGTTGCGAAAGTATGTTTTGTGGGAAGAGTAGCAGATTTTTTCGACGCTGTATATCAAAAACGCTCAACCATTCATTATTCTCATGCAAAACTATTGTTAAATTCAACAGCAACTTTGCAACTGATGTTTGGGATGTTACCGTAACGTACAATTTGGCATTTTACTTATTTACGAGGCATCAAAGCTGAAATTGCGAGCAGACGATTAATAAATGATTCGGACATTAAACGAAATTAGGTGGGAGCGTCTAATAACGCTGACGTTTATCCGAAAAATGAATTATTGCAACTATTAGAGCTTGACAATAAAGTGCGGTATTGCTATAGAAATATGATTGAAATGCGCAAAAATTGAGATGATGCGGTTGTAGCTTGCGGCGATTTATCTCAATTAGCGTCGCTCAAGCTTTCATCCAGTGTACGTCATTCACACATCGTGCGAGCGAGTGCATTCAATTGATGCAATCGCATAATAATTACGTCCAAATCGGCGACCTTTAAACGCCGCGAAATGTCATAGGGTTATGCGACTGCATTGTCTAACTGCGTATCCACTTAATCAGTTCAGCACGTAGAGAAAAACCACCCACATCCACCCGTCCCCGGAAAAGTTTCCAACAACACACATCTTCCTCGAGGAAATTTCAAATCGGGTTTAATTAAAATTTCGGACGCGTAATTAAATTAACGTTGGCGGCGTAAGTTTCACGCACCGCATTTTTGTTGTTGTTGCGCCGGTGGAATTATTTATTTTGCTCGTTTGTCGCACATTAGCGCAATAAAAAAAAATTTACAACGTTGTTTTTTTTTCTCCCTGGCTCGAAAATGCAATCAAAGTTTGGCGGGACATGTTTTGGTGGTGAAACCACGCCGACCCGGAATCTTAATTACCTGAAAAAGTTGCACGATCAAAACTAATTTAACTACTCGCTGCTATGTAGGATCGTGTCCGTGAAATTGACAAATCTATGTTTTATGCGGTGCCCTGCTTTTGACGGCTGCATCGAATCCAAGGATGTATGGTGAGGCATGTCTTAACAATTTTCTTCGTTGGCATATTGCATCTCACAGGGGGAAAAAATTCAAATTTTCGATTGTTTTTTATCTGGATGTACAGAAAAAAAATGCAGTTTATAAAATTCTCTCTAACAAGAATTTAAATTTTTTTATTTTTACTGAACCCTTAAGTATTTTTATCATATTACTGTTAAATCGTCATTTCCTAGTGTTAACTATGTTTCAGAATCCTTTAAAAGTTTCATCTTCAGACTAAAATAATCAAAAATTAAGACTCAAATCTAAAAATCACATAAATTTTTAAGTATTTTTATCATATTACAGTGAAATTATCATTTCCTAGTGTTAACTATGTTTCAGAATCCTTTAAAAGTTTCATTTTCAGACTAGAATAATCAAAACTTATTATGCAAATCTGAAAATAACCTTAATTTTAACGGTGTTGTGTTTATAGTTCATGATCTTAGAGAATTGTAAACATTTTTAACAACCGTATGGTGGTGCAATAATTATTATTTAAATGAATTATCAAAAGCTGAAGATTAATGCTAAAAATCAACAATTTTTACTTCAAAATTTTTGAATAAAAGTATTTTTAGGTCTCTGTAGGGTAATGCAATAAATGTCATATTGGTTTTGAAATTTCTGTGTTTTAGTTGGATAGGTTAAGCCATTTTGTACGACATTCTTCAATTTTGCACGTTCACAGTAACAATTATATTAAATATTCTTCTTTGTATACCTTTAAATGAAATGCAATATGCATGCTAATTTATAGTAAACAAAATAACATGGCGACGAGAGGGAAAGAGATATTTGTCTCTACAAATTCTTGCATGGAATTGAGTTTTCGAGCGCCAATTGTCCGGCGCCACAATCGGCCATGTTTATTTATCTCACTACTATATACGTGCCATAAGATTAATGACGGGCGAATTAGTTGGGGAGAACTAATAGTTAACATTACAAGCTTTGTTTATCTTGCAACAATTTCATTCGATGCCCATTTTTTTCCTCCTAGCTTTTTTATGATGCGCGTGACATTAATTGTTTGCGCGCTGGAAATTAATGGCAAAGGCGCCGGGACGATGTTTGCAGTGTGGAAATAAAGTAAACGATGCGAATTTAAATAGGTATACTTATACTTATATTATAGAAGTATATAAAAAACACAACGCGTCGGCTAAATTGTGTGGGCGGTGTAAATGTTGTTGCTTGTATAGTGTGTATACGCTGTGCGAAAGCGCTATGAGTTTCTTGCACGGCCTACAATTAGATGTAAGACTTTTGCACAAACAATGGATGAGGAAATGTAGCTCGACTCTATATAGTAGATTGTTCAAATTGAAAGGATTACGTTTAAATTTCTGTAAAATTGAATGCTGAAGCGTATGCTTGTGTTTTTTATTTTGTCGTCGTCTACGTCTTGTTGTTGGGAAGAAAAGTATTTCAATGTGGAACATAATATTACTTTCTTATTTTTTTGTTGCAGCGAGCTCCAATTTCACGCAACGCGGATTGGGCAACTTTGGCAATCGAAGTTGGAATTCTTCTTTTTTTATTTTCGGTGGCATGCGACGCGCCTATAATAAATCATCGTTCTGGCGTTTATGTTTTGCGCGAATTATAAAAAAAACAAACAAACGACAAATAAATTTTGTACAATTAGAATTATAAGCGCGCGCTTTCTTTTTTCTGTACGTTGTTGGTTGCACAACGATTTATTATCGCTATCTGCGGCTGTGGAAAAGGTCAGCGCCGTGGTATATGTACCAATAACTTTCCAAGAATATCGATCAATATTTTGGGACGCTAGATTAAATTAAACGTGACTCGATCGGTATCATGTTTCGGGTCGGTTGCAATATTCATGCCGGAAATAAACTTTCAATGCTCGCGCGCCGCGCTGATAATTGTGCTCAACAATTTTCTTTGCTCTTCGCTCGACGCTGAGTGTTCGGGGAGAGAATGTAAATTTCGCGACATCCATCACAACGCGATTTACAACGCTGAATGATTTATGCCGGCGATTATTTATTGATCGACCGAAAAATCGCTACTTTTTTCAGCAGTGGCGCAAAAATGCCGGCGAAACGTTAGATTTTCCAATTAGCGTCGGTTGGCTTAATAATTCTAACAAGCGAACAATGCGGCGATGAGTAATTGAGTTACGATGCCATAAAATGTGTTGCTATTGCTGCATTAAAAAATTGTTTAGTAAAATGTGTTATCTACTAAGAAGGTTTTTTTTTGTTTGCTTTGAGACTTGTATTTATTCAAAGTTTGAATTTAATTAAAATAAACACAAACGATTCTACTGTATTTCAAAAAAAAATTAATTATATATCGCTTTCTCTTTGTTATGTCGAACATAATGTTTATTAAAACCTCAAATGCAGCGAATTATCAAACAAACAACGTTATTTTTGCTTTGTTCATAATATCATAATTAATTAGAAATAAAGACTTGTTTTTTTTTCTAAATGCGTTTTAAAATTGCGATTTTGTTTTTACATTTTTTACGACGAGTTATGTTTTGTTAATTGCGATGTAAAGCTAGAGATAAGAAACAGTTTACACACTATATAGAAATTTAACCTAATTTAGGGGTCAAAGTCATGAATAATCGGTGCGTAAGGGTACCAACATGAAAATTCGGAAATATGCTTTTTCCGAACATAATCTAAATGGAAGTGAATAAGAATATACCGTATTAAGTAAAAATTTAAGAACACTATCCATGCGTTAATAATTTTTAGGTAAAAATTTTTCTTTACAATGCGACGTAATTCTTCCCCTTTGTTTTTCTAAAAAGATTTAAAATTCTTTCGAAATATGTGATCATGAAAACCCTATATTACTAACAAAAATTCATTATAAATGGATTAAAATATCTTTTAGGTGAGCAGAAAATAGTATGTTCTATCAGAAAGGAACGAAATAAAGTGCGACAAATCTAATATGAAAATATTTTGTTGAAAAAGGCTTATCCGAAGAAGATGTACGCATAAATTAACATAAAAATGCTTTGTGCGGAGATGGTGCAGTGTTGTGCGAAAAAGACATATTCCCGAGAATTTGCATCGAGTATTTGAACGATGTATTGTATTTAATATTAAGAGAATGTTGTTACACGTCTCCAAACAAATAATTTTTAGGTAAAAATTCGCCCTTACAATGAGACATAATTCTTGTATTTTGTTTTTCTAATAAGATTTAAAATTCTTTCGTAATATATTTGTGCGGAGATGGTGCACTATAATGCGGAAAAGACATATTTCCGAGAATTTGCATCGGGTATTTGACCGATGTATTGTATTTAAAATTCCTATAATGTTGCTATCTCATACTCATTATATTTTAATTAAACGACCGAGCATCATTATTAAAACATAAAATTGAATAAGTACTTTTTGAACTGCCTTGAAACTGCTCAAGATGCTCAATTATCATTGTAAGTATTGTAATAGTAAAGTGGAAAATACGTAAGCGCGAAATATTATTTAATAATTTTAAATTCTGCATTGTAAAATGTAAATAGCTTATTCAGAGCTTTTAATTTTAATAATTCAATTATTAATTTTTATATTAAGTTAACAGCTTCCTAGTAAAACTTTTATGCAATTTAACAAACTTTCTTTTTTAACTTTTTTGTTCATAACTTTGTTCGTAATATTGTAATAGTAATTAATTACAAATGAAGACGCAATAAAATAAAATCCCATTATGATTATGTCAGCTAAATATTCAAATTAAATTTAAATTAATGATTTTATTATAATTATTAACGCAACCATAAAGGGCGGGAGCATATTGATTTAAGTATATGTATATATAATGTTTACCACACATACAAAATGATATTGTGTGTGTTGTGGGCGGACGCACGTTTCAATAATGCTAGGAAAGTTTAAGTTAGCTTCATCAGATACACCATTTTTCTGGCTCTGATGATGATAGTAGTGTTAAAATGAAAGTGATACAATTTTATTTTTTTAATTTTGCTAATTTAAATATCAATCTTTAATTTTCTGTTTTAGGAATTTCAATAATCATATTTTCTTTTTATTATGATAACGGAAATAATGCTTATTCATAATTTTAAGTAAATATTGAAACGTGTTATAAATTGATGACCTTATTTTAATGTTAAATTATCAATTCAAACATACGTCAACAGTCAAACTTCTTTTCTTAAAAATACACAGAAAATTCATTACGTACCGCTTTTTATGTAAATTGATACCGATTTTTTAATCCGCAAAGTAATTTGAGCTCGCATTACACATAATTGTTATCCGCAATGGCAAAAATCTTACTGAGAGAGTAATATAAACATCGTTGGGAAATTAATTTAATTAAAAGGGACGGAAATCAGTTGCTATAATGCTCGTTATTTATCCCTTGTTGTTATACCACGTATTTGATTTATGGATTACGAGGGGGGGGGGGGGGAAGAAAAATATAATTGCGGTACATGTGCGGTAATGTAATATATATGTATGTGGAAAGATATTCATTTTGGCATTATTAAAATAACAAAAAAAGAACCTACTACTTACAGACATTATAGGAAAAAATATACGAACAAATTTTGCAAAAATATAATATAAAATTTGATTTACAAATAATTTGCAATTTTTATTAATTTAATAAATAATTTTAAGATCAATTTACAGTTTAATGATGAAAGTGTTGGCCTGTTTATTAATAGTATAGCAAAATGTAAAGTTTTCAGCATCTAGGACTAATTTTATACTCAAATTTTTTGCTAGTTGGTTTAATCTACAAACAATATGCAATTTCTATTAATTTAATTAATAATTTTTACATCAATTTACAGTTTACTGATAAAAATGTTAGCATGTTTATCAATAATATAATAAAGTGTCAAGTTTTTAGTATTTAGGATAAAGTTTACACTCATTGTTTGCTTATTGGTTTAATTTGCGAATAATTTGCAATTTCGATTAATTTAATTAATAATTTTTACATCAATTTACAGTTTACAGACAAAATTGTTGGCCTGTTTATTAATAATATAACAAAATGTGAAGTTTTTAGTATCTAGGATTAAGTTTACACACATATTTTTTGCGTTTATTGGTTAAACTTTTCACATCCATTGCCAAAAATGTTTATCTTAATCTTGCTACTTACAAAGAAAATGTTTTTCTTACTTAGCATTTTTGTTTAAAACAACATTAATGCTTTTATTTTTATTTACTTGCTTTACACTTCTTTTAAAATAACGTAATTACTATTGTTTTTATCTCAATTTACCCTTTTTGGCAGAAAAAAATACGGGTAAATAAATATTGTTTGTGTGAAAAAGATAAAGAACGAAGGGTCAGCGCTCAATTAAAAAACAATAACATCAACGGAAATATTGTAGGTATACGTACAATTATTTACTGGATTTTTCTACGCAAAAAATTGACTAAAATGTTCGCTTCGAAATCTATTTCGTATTTTGTTACATTTTTACCGTGTATATATAGGTATATAGCGCGCAAATGAAATCAATTAATTGCTATTTGTTTTGAAGCACTTTTCAGAGAGCAACAAATTGCGATCCATTTTCAATCCGTTTCATTCGCCGATTGCGCGCGTTGCCGAGCGCCGCGCCGATAATTCCATTTTGTGCACGAGAAAATTGCTTAATTGCATTAGATCTCTACCTACGTCGAGCTTGTCGTGTGCACCGCAAAACACGTGCTTCGCTTTATCTTCGCCCCGAAAATACGCGCATTTAAGAAAAATGTGCATAAATGGCAATGAGGTGGGTGGATGGGGGCGGGTAGTGCGAACGTGTTGGTTCCCGGCCATCGATCGGCGAGCGCATTTATTTTGATCGTATGAAAGCACGTTTTAAACATGCATTTTTATTGATCTATTTTATTTGTTAATTTGTTAACGGTTTTGATGTTATTTTCAACAAAGTTATCAGATATACAATGCGTTTCATTTAAAAGTATTCGTATAGGAAATATAATCTATGCTTGTTAGTATTTGTGCGAGATTCTTAAGCATTTAGTTTTGAATGAGATTTTTCGTTACGTATTGGGAAAATTTTTAACAATTTTCATTCAATTTTTCTTTAATTTTTGGCATTTTCCATTAAAGCATTTAGAGATTTTCATCAATATTGTTTGTAAAAGCAAGAAGTATTTTTTTTACGTATTGGGAAGATTTTTGACAATTTTCATTTAATTTTTCATTAATTTTTGGCATTTTCCATCAAAGCATTTAGAGATTTTCATCAATATCGTTTGTAAAAGCAAGAAGAAGTATTTTCTTTACGTATTGGGAAGATTTTTGACAATTTTCATTAAATTTTTCTCTAATTTTTGGCATTTTCCATCAAAGCATTTGGAGATTTTTTCAAAATCGTTTGTAAAAGCAAGAAAAACGATAGCTCATAGAAGTCGATAAAAATTTTGATGGAAAATGCCAAAAGATCAAAGAAAAATCAATGAAAAATATTGTGCAAAAGTTGTGAGTGAGAAATTTTTCACATTTTCTTGGCAGGGTAAATTAATTAGTGCATAGTTTTTGAGCTTAGTTGAGATATTTCAGCAAAATATTCATTTTCAGTTTATATATTGTGGACCGCAATGAAAGTGGAATGAAGCGTGCATGGTGATCAGCTGAAAGGTGGCCGGCAGTTGCAGGGCCCGCCGGTGTGTTTCCTGGCGATCGATCGGACGAGCGCTCACACAAAATTTTGATCGTTTTATTTTGGTGCTGGATGCGAATTGCGAGCGTATGTCGTTGTTCCGCCAACTCATTAATGCGACGCGGCGGGCGCGCAACACGATTCGCGCGCGAAAAATGGAAAACGCTGAATGGGTTGGAATGGGATTTATCTTTCCGCCATCAGCGCTCGCGATTATGTCACAATTAGAATTTCATTTTCTACCTACCTACCTACATTGCTTTGGAAACAATAATGGCAATTCAATTGGAAGATTGTTTCATTCGTTTTTTCTTCTCTCCTTTACTAACTAAATTGTGCGAAGCGAAAAATAATGCTCTGGCGCGCATCAAATTTAATTGTTGTTTTATTCATTTCGCGATGGAAATAATGCCAATTTTAAAAGTAAATTTCAATGTTGCAATTTAGAAATAATAACAAGACCAATTTGATATAAAATTTCAGTTTACTTAATTGCTTGGCTTCAAATCGATAATGTTCCGAAAACATTATTTGTTTGCCTTAAATGTTATCTTTTTATTAATTCGGATAAAATGTTTTGTTTTGATGTTTTTTTTTTAAATATTTGTTAAAAGAAGATAATTGATTGTAACTTTAGACAAAATAGCTTGCACTAGATTGGCCTTCACGTCTTCTTGAAATAGAATTTGTCCAACGGGGTAATGACATTCCTAGCCTAATTTGATATAAATTTGGAAAATACAACGAATGATAGTTTAGATGTGAATTTTGTTCGGGTTGGTCCATACGGAATGCAGTTTACAGGACATCTCTGATAATTACAAATGTGATTTTTTTATATTTAACGACAAGTTTATATGGTCTATTATAAGTTTTTACACTTTTCATTGTAATTTTGAGAGCTTCGTTCAGACAAATTAATTAATTAATTAATCTTATGTAAAGTATTATCATTCGTTAATTACTACTCTTGCCCCATCTTTTATGCCGCGTACAAATTCTGTATATTATTTACTCAATCCAAAAATCACCCTATTTTTTGGCTCCTTCGAAAAATGATGCTTTGCTAAGTCATGAGCCATCGACCAGAACAAGTGGTAGTCTGAAGGAACAATGTTTAGTGAATACAGCGGAGGGATAAAACATCATCTGCAAAGGGTCCCTAACAATTTTTGCGATATATGGCCGAGCGCGTGGCCGAGTTGCGCTGAACGATTACTCTACCATGTCTTTTAGCACATTGGACTGTGTTTCAGTTTTAATACTCGGCTCAATTGTATAAATTATTGTTAATAATGTTGATTGTGTTCTACAATGATGGTTTAGTTAACTTGGCATAAATTGTCAATTAATAATGACTCCAACTCACCGAGTTCTAACCCTATCTGTCGCCCTTAAATCCTCGAAACTAGTATTTATACGATTATATTAGTGGAACATGTATCACATATTAGGTTTGTTTTTTATTCCACTGAACATGAACATATGTTCATGCACATGAACTTATGTGCATGAACATGTTTCCTCTATGTGCCGTTGGTGCAGTGTGGCGCTGTGATAGT